>JALBCR010003400.1:0-106050 GCA_030710515.1 Abscondita cerata | reverse complement strand
CATCAAAATAATGTTTTTTGACAATCCCCGATGTAAGAAAAATGCTTAAAATGACACTGTTACGTACCACCCTATCAGTGTGAAGATAAGTAGTATAAATTAAACGATTCTGATGTCAAGTTTAGGTGTTCTATATGTCTAATGAAGGTTTTGTACGATTACTCATAGAAACTAAATGTGTACCTATATACAAGGTGTTCTATTTAAAAAAAAACATTTAGACCACCACGACTTTTGTGACCACCTATACCAAATATGTTGCAATAGCAAAACAGAACTAACAGGGTTAATCAATTTTTGTCTAAGAATAGTTGCTATCGCAATGAAAATATTTGCTGTAACGTTAAATTTGGAACACACTGTATGCGTTTAAAATAGGTATAAATAATTAATTCCAAAAACCGCGATATTCTAAATGAGACCCCACCCTCCAACACTTAGTAACATAGTTCTCGACTTTGGAATTGCCGTGCAGTTTTCTCTTAGTTGAGGGTTTAAAGTTTGGAATTTATTTTTTAACTAGATTAAAAGCCCGTCGATTGACGGGCAAATTTTAATGTATGAATTTAATAATGCTAGAC
The DNA here is from genome assembly GCA_030710515.1 of Abscondita cerata. Lineage (NCBI taxonomy): Eukaryota > Metazoa > Arthropoda > Insecta > Coleoptera > Lampyridae > Abscondita > Abscondita cerata. The sequence goes on along the minus strand of JALBCR010003400.1, from coordinate 105,469 downwards.
CTATGGCGAACGGAGACGCCCCTGGCCCCGCTCCTAAATGGAAATTTCCGGTTTTCGGATTATTTTCGTTGGTTTGAAGGCAAGGCCCATCGGCATGCCGAATTTCAAGTCTCTACGACGTCTGGAAGTACCCGTTTAATTTCGGAGACAGACATGAAAAAATATATTTGACCTATAACTTTTGACCTTAAGGTCATAGATCAAAATGATGTATACAAAAGATGTTTGTCTTGTCCAGACATATTTGGTAATGAAAACAAAACTAATTTTGAAGTTTGTGGAGAGTGGGTGTGGCCAGCCCCCGAAGGTTAAGTTAAAGTTTCAAAAACTCTTGCATCCAGACTTCCTTAAAATCCTCTATTGAATGGTGTATTTAGTTTTTTTTTTTTTTTTGGAGGAGATGATAAACAGACAGACAGAAATTTCAAGGAAATTATATACAGGGTGTTTTTGAAAGGTGTGTACATAGATTTACCGGAGGTTTTCTGGCTCAAAATAGACCGTTTGACACCAATTTACCTATAACCAAAAGTGCACCATAAGGGCGCCAGAGGGCGTCAAACTTTCCAAAAAAATATTGTATATTGGGAGTAACTCGAGAACGGTTCGACGGATTTTGTTCCGCTTTTGTGTGTTGGTTGTCTGCTTCCAATGACGTTTTTCTGTGTAATGTAGACAAATTTCTGTTGCCAGGAAAAATCGCTTTCATACGGGCACTGTCAAATAAATGATAATATTTTAACAACCGTCAACGATACGATACTAAAATAATTCTGAAAAATAAAATGAACAATTTGAAAACTTTTTTCTCTCTTGTTAAATTGCGCTAATGTTAATAGTTCGATCAGAAAAAAATTAAAATCATATGTAAGCAAGACGCATCCATACGCTTAAAAATTTAAGTAGACTGTTAGTAGGCTATGCGATCATGTCAATCCGATTTGGAAATCTTTCTGCGTAAACCCTCACGCTCTCCCGACAATTGCGACTGCAAAAGCGCAACATCATATCAGTCTGTTCGGCAAATGTGTAGCCCATTTTTCAAGTAGTTAATTTCAAAATAGAAACGTGAGTAATATTGGAAGATCCGGAAACGAATGTCATAAATGATAGATTTGATCGCATAACCTACTAGCAGTCTACTACGCAATTTAACAAGAGAGAAAAAAGTTTTCATTATGTTCATTTTATTTGTCAGAATTATTTTAGTATTGTATCGTTGACAGTTGTTAAAATATTGTCCTTTATTTGACAGTGCCCGTATGAAACCGACTTCTCCTGGCATCAGAAATTTGTTTACATTACAAAGAAAAACGTCTTCGTAAGCAGACAACCAACATACAAAAGCGGAACAAAATCCGTCGAACCGTTCTTTAGTTACTCCCAATATACAATATTTTTTTGGAAAGTTTGACGCCCTCTGGCGCCACTTTTGGTTACAGGTAAATTGGTGTCAAACGGTCTATTTTGAGCCAGAGAACCTCTGGTAAAGCCATGTACACACCTTTCAGAAACACCCTGTATATAGATATTTGTTGATGTTGATATATATGTGTTTCTTTGTCTTGTTTGTGACACGTTTATTACATAATAGGTGTAGTAAAAAGAAATCTATTATTTTTCCAATAGATGGTTTTAGTTATCTGTATCTTTGTATAAGTCCGATCGGGTTTTACTAGATGGCGTTAGAAAGGTGAGATTTTTTAAAAGTTTTATGATTAATTAACTCAGTGTTGTTTGAGCGCACGTCAAAGATGGACTAGCAAATAGAAAATACTCAATATTTTACAGTTCTTCTTCAACAAAGGCGAAGAAAATGTGAACAGTGTTTATATTCCTAATACTAATTACGCGCAATTTTGGTTTCCTAGGATCATTCTAACTATGGTAATTAAAGCCTTCAATTTCATGCAAAAATAATAAATTTCTTTTTTCTTCATCTATTATGTAGACTATATATTTTATATTCATTTATTTGTTTAAGCTTTCGCGGCCTATTTGTGAATTAGTGTTGTCTAAATTCATGTCAAAAAAACCTTCGTTGATTAGAATTTGTTACTAATGTTTCTTCCAGAAATCCTGATATAGACTGATAAGGGACGGAACATCCAAAAATCTTGAACAGAAAAGAAGAAACTCTGAGGCTTAACTAATCTAAAATCCAATCCCAAACGGCTTCTTACGAAAAATCAGGTTTGACCGGTGCGATGCAAGCCCCGCTCCCTTTGATTCACTATATGTACAACATTGGAGATAGAAGGACTCCGAAGAAGCTGATCACTCGCGTTGGTAAAACAACGATTTTTGACCCAAATCTAGACTACAATAGTTTATTTATTTATTTATGCTTCTCAAAGAACAACCCTTAATTATCGGGATGTATGTAAACTTCCGTCTGAACTAAAGGGATGGGTATCAAGAGTAGAGACGTACAACAAAAACAACATAATATACTGTTACTTAAAAATACATTTTTGGCGGACTGAGAGATATAAACTTATCTTGCTTCTACACTTCCTTCTCACGAACTCCTGCATCACCTACTTAATTACCTGATTTATTAAGATAATGCCTTTCTAAATCTCTTGACCTATTTCAACCTAGCCTCTGTCTACCTAAATATTATAAAAAACTATAAACTTATGATTACTCTGCTTATTTATGATTACGGTCTGCTAGCGCTTCTATTAACTGAGACTAGAGTGCATGGCATGTAGCCTGCAAGCTCATTTTAATAATGCACATCAGCCGTTTAATCTGGTGTCTGGAGGTGTTATAAACAATTAATACTAGAGCATCCAGAATACACCCTGTAAAATTTTTAGTGACACAAATGTTACTAGGTAAATTTCTATGGCACTCAATATGTGTCGTGAAGCAATTGCCATTTAATCAGAAGTAAAATCGTAATATCTACAGGTATAATTGTGCTCATAGGTGTCCAAAGCGTTATCTTCATTACAATTTTTGAAACTACCGCCCATACTACACCGCATTAACCGCGTACACTTAAATAAATCGAATACATTCCGTTATAAAACGTTGTAATTACCACGGTCAAAAACTAAAATCAAACCAAACTTACCGATAAAACTGTGCCGGAATCGAAAGCGGACCTTTTGAAACATCATTATGACGTGTGCGAAAGCGAATTCTGGAATCGGAACTCACTGGTACAGGAATCGCCGATTTAAAATTTTTTTGCCAATTATTCGCACGTAACGACGCATCTGCAAGAACTATTTGCTGTACCGGCAATTAGTCAATAAAACAAACTTACCCGAATTTGACGATGACGTACTACACGAATAAAACTTTCCGTTACGAATTTGATCGGAAGATATACTTTTGTGCAAATTTTGGAAGCATTCTTCGTTTTTGCTCACAGCGATGAACCTTTCTCGTTCTTCGCCGTTAGTGTTATTGTCGAGTTTTTTTTTGGGCGGCGAGTAAGATCTGCCTCTAGGTGATCGTACTTTATAACTATCAGCGGAATTACTAGAGTTACTGTGGGTGGTGTCTTTTTGGATTACATATAAAGGTCGTAATGTGCCTGAAAATGGTACAAAGTAATTATCAACATTCATCAAAAAGGATTAGTATCACCATTAGATGCTGATAATTTCACTGGTGCAGATAATGTCCAAGGATCAACCGCCCAAATTTGTAGATTTTGTGACTTGGCATCATCCTAAAACAACGTTTTCGATTAAAAATATAACAAACATTTCATAATATAATGTAATTACAGAAATGTAATGGTTTAAAAATACTGGCCGTAACGGTAAGAGACGGTAGAGCATCATTTCCGCAAAACATTAATTTTTGACGACACTGTTAAATAATGACAAGTTAATTTTATAAATTTCATGTTATTCTCTTTATTTGAAATGTAACAATGCAGTTGTTTATGGCAATTGATCGAAGCCAGACGTCGCCACTGGTACGGACGGCGTCCTTTAATGACATTGCATGCTCATGGAACAGGTTGTATTGACGTCGATTTTAGTAAGTTACGCACTAAGTAGGTACAATAACATTGAAAAGCCGGAAAGATTTTTAATAGTTCATTTTATTGTTGAAATCAAACCAAACCGTAAAATTTAATTTCTGTGGTTTTTGATAAAATTGTTTTATGTTTATTTTATAAAGTGTTTCTGTACAGAAACATACATACATGTTCTAATGGTTATTTAATTGTCACGCGAAATTACACGAAAGATTGAAATAAAAATCCCAACGAAAAACTTTTCCACTATAAATTAAAAATAGTGTACCGCCAAACATTCTGTAACACATACTCAAAGATAACCACGAATTTTAAGATGAATATCCTCTCACGGGTTAATAAGATGGATTCCCTCCATCTTAAAGATATTAAATCAACCTAGCACCATACCAATTAAGATTGTGCAAGCTTCCAACGTTAACAACCGAGCCAGAAAACCTTGAAGAATGCTTAACGTTTCCAACTTCTAATATTTCCGCCCTACCTACATAACTACATTTCAAAAAAATTGAACCACTTTGAAGAAGTTACCGTAGAACATTGAAATTGCATGGAAAGGTTAACCGCATGCAAACAAAAAAGTGATAATGCGTTGGCACCACCTTGTACAATTACACACTCAGCAACCCTTCTGGGCATGTTGGAAACCACGTTGTCGATTGCCGTATTAGGTGAATGAGGTAAATGACGCAGTTTGCTGTCCATCATGTCCCTGACAAGTTCAATAGCCAGGTGATAAATAAGAGATAATTTCTTTGAGAAGTGACAAATTTCTGTAATTTTTTAATTAATTATTTGTTTCCATGCACCTAATATTTCCATGCAATTTCAAAGTCCTACAGTTATTCCTCTAGAGTTGTTAAATTTTTTTTAAACGCAGAATATTATACATAATTATAACACAGTATTGCTTACTATACCAGTCGTAGTTCATCTTAAAATGGGTTATTACAGCTAAATAGATACTTCATTATTATTCTCAACGAGAGCACTACGTAATGACAAATCCGAAGCGAAAGAAGAAAATAATTGTTCAAAACGTCCAACCAAGGGAACCTAATGAAGAAGAAAAGATCTGCGACACTCACAAGAAGAAACGATACATCATGGATAATATCCACATGCAGCGTACCATGCATCAAACTAAACTACAGTAAATATTACACCATTAATAAAGAACTGATCAATCGCTTTAGTATTCCGCAAAATACAAAAGCTCGGCAACTTTTAGAAAAGGAAGAAATATTTGATCGTCCCCGTCAGTTTTTGCGACCAATAAAGAACACCTACCACCACAAACCATTTTAACACCGTTCTGATATTATTGGAAAAGAAAAAATAAGATAGGTCAGTCACTTAAAGCGGCAAATGACATTTGCTAAATCACCTAGTACTTCATATTTAAAAAAAACAAATAAAATACACCGAAGCCGACCTGTTAGTATTTTCAAGCAAAACAGTCAGCGATCCACACTGTAAAATATTATAAAAAGTCACCGCAGTCAATTGATCAACAATCCCCAGACTTGGTTTTATCACTCTAAGCCTCAATTTTGGGATAAGAAGAAGATCCATTTGCCGTTTCACAAATTGCAGAAGTTGCAAAACATATTGATGGAGCAGAGTTCTTGCACTTCTACAATATGTTATTGGACATTCCCAAACATGAATTAATCGACCCACTCTCTAACATTGATAGATGAACCAGTACGGTGAAAAACATTCACGTCTCAAAAATTTCCAGACAATTTCCCAAAAACACAAAACGATTTTACGTATCAAACTCACTGAAATATAGAAAACAACGAGTCTAGGACAAAAACCTCTGGACAAATAACCCTGGACACAAAACCCCCGGATAAAAATCCCCTAGACAAAAACCCTTAGATAAAAAAACCTCTGGACAATAAAACTCCTGAAAAAATCCCGTGGACGACTCCCCGATGTAATATCTACTATTTAACAAAAATAAAACACATAAACCAAATAGTAAACAGACAATAATAAATTGCAACAATAGGTTCCTATTTTATCACTGTTTCAGGCAATTAACGTGGTAATTTTTTTAAACAAGAAAATCGTAAAAACTCTAATCTACCTACCAACACCGTTCACCCCTGATCACATCTACCAACCAACACCGTTTACTCCAAATCATATGAAAACATGTAATTTTTTTAAGAAGAAAATTGTAATAACTGTAACCTATCCACCAACACCGTTCACCTCCGATCACAATTACCAACCAACACCATTTACAATAGTTTCTTATCATAATTATATAAACGTCTAAATGTCGCCCGTTTATTTGTGGCCGCGTCCAATTTTCGCAAATCGAATTGTTACACGCCTCCTATTGATTATATACTATTGTGTAAGAATTCGTTACAGTCATCAGGACTAATCCTAAGAGGATTTTAGATTTGGTTCATTGTTTATACAAAATGACCCTATTTTGGTGCTTTTTCAAGTATAAATTATTTTTATACGACTTTGTAAGAAAACACGATTTTCCTCTCTTTATAGAGGGAGGAAAGTGGCCATTTCCTTCCCAAGGAAGGTAAAAATTTTACCTCCCCTGTTTTTAAATGACAATTTATTTCTAGAAATGTAAGATTTGTTTATGAAAATACAAAAATTACATAGAAATATTAATGTTACAGTTGGTAATATTATTAAAACTAAAGCCATGTGGCAGAGAGAGTGAAGATTTACTAACAATCGATATAGTAACGCTTCTTCCATCCGGATCAGGAGCAGACTCCTCTTGGGGATTGTTATCATGTGAAGATAACATGACATCAGACATAATCTGTTTTGCAACTTTAACTTTTTTTGCAAGGGACTTACTTTCATTACTAAATATTCGCTATTGGGAGCCTTTTTGATGATATTCATAACATCTTCTCTGCTGAAGGTACTTGCTTTTTTTGTTCTATATCCAACCGCTTCTCGTTTTAAAAATGCAATTACTTTGGGATATTTAATCTGAATGTATTCTTTGAGAGCTAGTGTAGCACGCAGCGTCGAATATTTAGACCAGAGCGACGAGGGCTTTAAGAGTCTTTGATAACGTAGAAAAGTAAATCAAAATTACATCTCCACTTATTTTCCTCACTTTCTTCTTACACATCCATCTCTTGAATAGGGTATATTCTTTTTCATATCTTTCTCGTGTTTTTACTGGAAGTAAGTTTAACGATACTTCATTCGCTTAATCGAGAATACTTTGAGAAATTTCTTCTTGATCACTACTCATGATTGCACAAACATAAAATCATAAAATAAAAACAATGGTTTTTTTCACAAACATCGGTTCCCTTGGCAATTCAACCACGCGATCTGCATCGGTTGGAAGTCGGTTGCCTAGCACTAGTTACAGCAAAAATAAACCTCAGGATCTGTTGTTTTATTTTATAAAATTAATAACTTCATCGTTAACCATGCATGTTTTAAACCTGTAGAAACAACTCTTATAAAAAATCATTTGCTTTGAGTTTCAAAATAAGCCTGATTAGTAATAGATACGATTAAATTAGATCATGCAATCCCTGTTCATGGGATAAATCATTACATTCTCGGATTTTTTCGGGAATTCTTGGTCGGTCGAAGAAAAAATCATATATATCACCCTGGAGGAAAGTGTCGTTCTCTCCCTTAGGTGGGAACTAACCACTTTCCTCCCTTGTAATACAAATAGCTATTTTTGCACGATCGAGCATTTTTGTTTACTTACAGCCTCCGTTTCCACGGCGGTAGGATATGTTTACTGGTTGCTAGACCTAAGACGTTTTGTTTATTTATTAGAAATTGAATTAATTTCATTGAAGTGTAATTAATACAATCGTGCAAAAAATAGTATAAGCATCATAAACTTTTGTCGTCGACCGGTAAATGTCCCTTACCGTTCTTGATACACACTTAATATACTATTGTTATTGCCTCTTTTATTATTAAAGAACATAATATTTTAAAATAACACCCCTTTCTAAAAAATGAAAATACATTAACTGACCACTTAAAAGTTAATAATATTACCAATGATATTAGTTACACCAGTAATTAATATTATTGTACTTAATTGATAAAATATGGTTCTGAAACATGACTATCACTGGAGAGCCTGCCAAGATTATGGACCTCTTAACCGTATTGCAGGCACAACTGAACGATATGCTTAAAAAAGTAAATAAAAGGTGTGAAAGGACTCACTAGCCCACAGGTATCACTCAAGCGCCAAGGCTCTTACAAAGCTCTCCAATGTTGACCACAAATATTTAATACAATACGCATACTGGCGTACTAAATCCAAACTTAAAGAAACAAGCATCAACAGCAAAAAGTCCTTTCTATTTGAGTGTGAGACTGGGAATGTAGTTGTGCAGTGATACTAAATTGTTTTATTGTTAGTTTTGATAGCAAAAGAAGTGTTTTTATGGTACTATTTAAGGATTTCACACATATTTAAGCTGCGTTCTTTTGGTTATCTTTATGGAAACTCGGTTCTGGACAGGTTTTTTTAACGATTCACTTAAAAAAGAAGTGAATTCTTTTAATTCCATTCTTCCCGATTGCATTAAGTCGAGGCAGCTGTATTGACTTATTTCCCACCGGAAACCCATCTGTTATTGTAGAGATCCTAAAATATACGAATTCGAGCGGTCTTCAGAAACAACAAAAAGAAGATATGCACTATAAAGAGTGAACCATTGATTTGTCACAGATAACGTAATTAAGATAAACGTTGTAAAAGTTATAACCACGATTCCAGGTCACAGTTTTCAAACCATACCTGCCTACTCAACTCAAATTGTCCAGCTAAAAGTTCTCTAACCAAAGTTGTAAAAAGAAAGTAGTGTTTCATCTGCTTTGTTGATAAAAAAAGTAAATTGGTTACTCACGAGAGCAAAAAGGGCTAAGTTCAGCAATCAGCTACTTGTAGAACAATGAGCGAAGAATTGAGTAAATGTAAGTACAGTAAAACCTCTATTTTAGGCCACCTCTTAAAAGCGGCCACCTCTAAAACCGGTCAAGTTTTCCAAGTCAAAAACCAATTATACGGAAATATCCATATTAATGACCCTCCTAATAGCGACCACCTCTCGATAACAGCCACGGCCACTTATTTGTAAACTTTCTTGGAAAAATACATATAATTCTACCTCCCATTTCCAGCTATTCTTAAGTAAAGTCTTTAGTAGACAACAGCTTAGCATTCAAGTTGTGCATAATATACAATTGTTTCATTGTGTGAGGCTTAAGTAATTACCGGTATTTAAGAACGGATTTAAAGAATTTGTTTGATTTACAATAGACAGTCATTACAGAGAAAGTGCAATTAAAAGACTCATTATGCTCACCGCATAAATCGTATTTAATTTTATATTTCAACATGTTATATAGACGTACAGAAAAAACTACAATGTCGCTAAAAAGAAAACGTTTGTTTCTTGAAGAGAAAATTGATATAATTGTAGAAAGTAAAAAGTTCAATACCAGTGTTAGAAAGTTAACCATATTTTAAAAAACAAATGTGATTTAAAAAAGCTATTTGAAGAAGGTTCCAATACAAAGCAGAAGAGAAAATTTCCTAAAACTGAAGGTTTAGAAATTGACCTAGTAGTTTACACTTGGTTTTGTAAAGCTAGGAATAAAATATCCTTATATCTGGACCTTTAATAAAAGAGAAAGCATTGGAAGTTGCGGAAAATTTAAAAATGACGGATTTTAAAGCTTCAAATGGGTGGCTTGAGAAATTTTGTCAAAGACATAACATAACCTTTAAAACAATTTGCGGGGAGTCAGCTGATATTAACCTGGACACTGTTGAAGCTTGGAAAGCAAAGCTGTCAGTAATATTGAAGGAGTATTCACCCAAAAATGTGTACAATGCTGACGAGACCGGACTTTTTACCTTGCGATGCCAAACAAAACGTTCTCTTTAAAAAACAATAAATGTAGTGGTAAAAAAGCTGCAAAACAAAGAATGACAATTTTATTTTGTACAAATATGGAAGGTGATAAGGAAAATCCGTTAATCATTGGAAAAAGTAAACACCCAAGATGCTTTAAAGGCTCTCATATCAACAAATTGCCCTTAGAATGGGTATCTAATAAAAAGCTTGGATGACTGTAGGGATTATGACTTCCTGGCTAAAAAAATTGATAAAAAAATGAAAAACGAAAATAGAAAAGTCTTATTATTTCTGGATAATGCCACATCTCATCCCAAAGTAACCCTTGAAAATGTGAATATTGTTTTTCTACCCTCAAACACCACATCCCATTGTCTGCCACTGGATCTAGAAATTATCCAAAACTATAACATGGCCTATAGAAAGTTTTTAATCAAAAGGCTGCTAACTTAACCAGCGCTTTAGTTTGGATATCAGTAGCCTGGAGAAACGTTTCGCTTATTACAATTGCTAAATGTAGGATTCTCGGAAAAGGTCCTGCAAGAAGATTTCGATGAAAAGACAAAATTCCACTAGCTCAGCTTTTTCCTGTATTACTAGAAGGTAATCAACGTGTAAGCCTTAAAAATTATGCATCTATTGATTGTGATATTTTGACCGAAAGCCCCAATTTAAGTATTCAAGATATAATCAGTAAATTAGACTATAGTGAAGGCTGTAATTCCAACAATAAAAGTGGTGCAGAAGAATCCGAAGTTTTTACGTCAAACATTAAAAATATGGATGAAGTGTGTGAAAAACTAAGAGATGTGCAAAGTTTTCTATTTTCTAATGATAAGAGTGAGCTAGCGGTAGAAGTACTTCAAATTTTATCAAAATGTGAATCTTCTGTTTTACAAACTAAACTTAAAAATGTAAAACAAACCTCAATACAAAAATATTTCACAAAAATGTAATTTAATGGTATGTATATGTATGTAATTAATTATTGTAATAGGTATAACGAGCAATTAGAAAATAGGTACATATTATGTAAATGTATGTATTATGTATTCAATATGTATAACTCTTCCATTATTATATCGTCTAATTATTTAATATTGCATCAGCACATTTATAGTTATTTTTAATGCAGATATATAGTACCCTATAGCAAACCGTATTATGTTCCATACTTAAAAATTTTAATAAACAACGCATATAAATAAATTTGTTTCCACCCAATAACGGCCACCTCCATATACCGGTCAGTTTTGTAGCAAATTTTAGTGACCGCTATTTAGAGGTTTTACTGTAATAGAAATATTTAATTAACCATACCTAAGAAACATACCACTTTAGCTTTAACTAAAAAAACAAACCGAAACGAAGAAAATCGTTCGCAGTTCCGGTAATGTCAACATTACCTTAAGATATGTAATTTTTAGTGGGAGGACAACGTTAAATAGATTCAAAAAATTTGTACATAAGGTTGCATGAACTGCAAAGCTAGCTGCTTCAGAAGTCCTTCCATTTACGAAAGTGCAACCAACCACGGATTTTAAACCCAAAACTAGAAGACTTTGTGTTTGAAGAGATAAACAATTTATAAATTGCTACTTCCTCTGAGTCACCAGATCAAATCCCACCTTTTGAGAAAAGAAAAAGTTGTGCTACAAGAATAAGACCTTATAATTAAAACTTATAATTATCTTCTAAAAATTCAAAGAGTTTGTTTTTAGTTTACCACAATCGTTATGAAAATAAAGTACATCTAGTTAGCTATAATTTATTCAAAAGCTGTAACGAATGATATCAAAGCTTTGTTTTCTTTTTTTAAATACGTCATGGCCCTCTAGCCTTAAAACAAAAGTTTTATAAAACAAAAACGTTTTCTCAGATTGGACCTTGCAGAATTGGTAACCATAATTGCCAATATTTTGCTCACTATCGTACGAAGCGAGAAACTTGAAACAAATAAACAGGAGCTCAAGGTAGGAAACTGAAACTCAGGTAATCAACCTGCCATTCAAGCCAGACCCTATACTAAAAAAGTTTGTCTTCCTTAAACTCTCGCTTGTTTTAATAATGAATCCGGCCAAGAAAGCTTAGGTTCGTTCAAAGTTTTATAAATTATTAAATTTTGGAAAGCCGAGACTAGAAGCTGTTCAATGGACATTAAAAATCAAATACCTTCTTTAAAATAATAAAAAAAAACAACTAAAATAATAACATTAATAACTATGTTTATGTAATTCACTCACAAATTTGTAAATTAAAAAATGATGAAAAAAAATCAAATTATTTTTGGTTTCCTTTGTAAAACGGAAAAGGACGGAAAAGGATAGAAAATTCTAGTTTTCACCAATCAATTTTTCGATAAGAATATGAAAACATTTTATTGTAATTCCATGTAGAACGTCCCATAGATACAAGCAGTAGATTCTCTATACGTGTTAGTGTTTCCTTTAGTCACCGATAGATGGCGTTACGCGTTGGTTTTCCTGTTTCGTCATTGATTGAATATCGCGATTATAGTGTCCTGATAGATATTGATTCAGAATCGATTATATTTCATCAAAGATGGCTGCGCGCTGTAATACCGGAAATAATGTTACCACACGACGGAACAACACAATAATAAGTTTTTAATATTTCATTTGTGTAAATATTAGTAGGATATATTATTTTGTTTGAATTAATCTTTAATTTTAAATTGAGTGTTAGGTGTGAAAATAACAGAAAACTATAATATTATAATGTAACACGTATCGGCAACTTCGGGAAGTTCATATGCAAATATAGAATCATATGGACCTTCTACATGACTGTCTGTGAAAATATTCTTTGAAAACGCCTGTTACCTGATTACTTCCATCTATTTAAAGTACCTATTTATTTAATATTATTTAATAGTTCTGACGACCACAGTATGAGTAATGAACGACCACAGTATGAGTAAGCACATCTGCTGTCATAAACTTTGACGGCGTGTTATACATCAAAATTGGGGAAACTATCTAGGGATACCGCTCTGAACTTTCCGTTACGACCCAGGTTTCCACGATGACACCGCGAATTTTTGCACATCAACTCGATCACCTTCTTTTAATACGTATGCAACGTGGTCGATATCGCACTTTTGCACCTCTAGGTTGACATGCATTACCCACTGAGATGCATTTTTGTACCGCACTAACCTCTCGATTGGTACCACATGTTTGTTAGTAGTAAGTATCGCATTTTCCTAATCTCGAGAAAGTCGTCCAGCTCTGTTTGTAATGTCTAACCGACATACTTATAAAACTCTTCTTTTCCCATTTATATAACTCAAGCCATAAATTCTTCTTAACTAATGCGGTTACGGTGAGAGTGAAAACAATTTCAGGGATCAGTCTTCATACCTTTCCGGCTAAGATCTACTTAAGACTTGTCACAATTTAGGTTAATTAACGTCGGTTTATACCTAAGTATAATAATAATTAATAGTGAACATCTGATCTTTTAAATTCAAAAATTTTCGCTTTTTAGTAGAGAATTTAAAATGTTCCTTGTAATTTCTTCGTAGATTTGACTTTAATTTTCAAAACAAATGTGAATGCAAATTAATTTCCTCTAATATGACCTACAAATTGGAAAAATCTCATCGAGTCAAAATAATGATATATTATTTATCGAGATACTAACGTAATATAGCAGAAATGCCACTATTCGTGTTTACGCTTAACACGTAGTGAATTACAAACGTATTAAGTAAAATGCCAACAGATGGAAGCAAAAGCAAGCGACTACAAAACAAACTATGCGGTGGCATTATGTACACGTTAAATCTAATTTGCTGTGATATGCAAGAGACAGTCATTCCATTATAAGTACAACACCGCGAACTGTGTAATAGTCTGGATATTTCATTCTCGTCAGAAATTATCAACAGCAATGTATTAAGTGCATAGTACGCACTTACCGATATAAGTCTTGGTGATTGGTTTAAAATTACAAAATAAAATAAAGTCATTGGTTGTCGCAAGTAATTTGACATACGTATGCAATAGTCACAGATAGTATACTCAATGCCGCAATGTGTATCTACAATTGAATGACCGCTAATTTTGGACTTTACAGCAACCAGTGCAATTAAATCATGAGTAAGATGTAGCAACAATGCCACCATTAGTGTTGAAGCTTAACACGTACCGAATAACAACGTAATATGTAAACAAACCGAAGAAAAGTAAGCGATTTCAAAATCTATGATCATTAACTATGCGTTAACATTATTTACGAATTGAATCTACTTTGCAGTCAGGAGACAATCTAATATTAAGACAGTTTGTGGTGTTGTATTTATAATTGAATGACTATATCTTGCATATCATAGCAAAGTAGATTCAATACGTATGTATCGCATAATAGTTCTACGGACAGTGTTTATGGACTAGTGAAATTGGCACAAATTGTATCAAAACCATGTTGATATACATTGCACAACAGCACCTACTTTGGCAGAATGGGGGGTTTGGAAGGGGTGGGCACCAAGGGGGCTTGGGCCCATGTAGTGGAATTTTTTTTTTACATAAGGCATATGTGGATCATCCTTCCGACAAGACGAGGTATGTTAATAAAACCGAAATTTATTATCAAATTTTTATTAAGGGGGCAAACAAATACAAAGGTTATTCTATGTATTTGAAAGATATTCAGATTTATCACTCGCAATCAGTACGCATAGGTAGATAAAAAACCGCAATATAGTATTAAAGCAGAAAAATTAACTGCCATAAATGCTATTTTTGTGTCAACAAATTAAGATCTTATCAATTTATTCAGCATGATTCGAAATAAGCTCATTGCATTGCGCAAACTTGTGACAAGTGTTAAAGGTGAAGGTAAAAAAAGCTTTTAAGCGTTTCGTGCCTTTTCTTAAAGATTATCGATAAACACGAGCGAGGAACGTTTGTGCAAACATATACCTTATTATTAATTGAATCTCGTGACCAATCAGATTCTTCTTCGTTTTCGTATAGATCAACATCGGCGTTGTTTGTATGTCTCGCGTTGCTTTTCCAGTAATTAATCCTATCTAAATGTCCTTTGTCTACACGAACATTTTCTGATTTTGTTTCGTAAACGTTATCTACCGTGTCTAGTGATTGCGCTGAAAGAGGTGAAGTTGTTGCACTGCCTATCGATATCCATTCCAACTCAGAATCTCCATTTGGTGTTGAATAACGTACGCTTCCATTTGGATCTACCGCAGGCAGTTGCTTTCGCGACAACCTGCAATGTTATTCCATATTAATTGGGACCAAAATAATTTTACACACGAGCTGAAAATTTAATCAATATGCATATGGGATTCTAACGGGGTCAGTCGTAACGTTTAAAAAAGGGAAAACCAATTGAAATAAGCACGCAAAGTCGCTAGCCAAAAAAAAACACGTAACTCGTATAATTAGTCAGTCATTAAATTTCAGCCCCGTTTTTAACTATTCTCTTATTTGCATACATATTTTTAAGAGGTCTACTCTACCCATATAAATAGAAGTTATTAGTAATTTTACCTCGCCCTAATGACTCTAATTAATTGTTCTTTATCTGGACACTCCGATGATACACGCGATACAATTTCTAAAACTGTTGCGGGCGATCCCAACTGAGCCAAACTTGCAATGGTCTCTAAAGAAGCACGTCGTACACGCTTTTTTCTGTCTCGCAAAAGTGGAGTTACAAACTCGATTGCTTTTGGTACGTTGACTTCGGTGCTAGGAAATATTCGACTTATTGTCATTAGGATTTGTAGGGCGCCTTCTCGTATCTGAAAAAAAATTAACAATTCAGATTATAATGTTTTGTTGTGAATGTTAATGATAAGAAATTTAGGTTAAATTTAAATGATTTAATTCCTTTCGTTATTGGTTTATGGTGCATGTACTACTGAATGACAGCTAAAGCAACAATGATACCACTCACTTTCTAAGACAGTTCCGGATTCCAGCTCTGCATCCTGCATATTAAATTTTGCGCACTTTGTTAATTTTCTTCTGAAGTTTCAATAAAATTTGTACGAATTACTTTAGTTTAAATGATTTCTTTTCTACTCCCGTTTGTGAATTGTTACTTTACACATCAATAAAGATGTGTGAAGTTTGATGCCATATACCGGTGCCTGAAGTTCAATGTTATTGTTGTCTTATCATAAGTAAAACAATTTATACAGACACCTGTAGTAATGGAGGTATGTATGAAGACGCTAAGGGTAATAATATATTGTTATGGATTGAGTTTTAGTATGGATAAATTAAATTTATAAATTTTATTATTATTTCTGTCCTAAATTTTTATTTAGTTGTGCAACCACTCAGTTTTTGATATTTTATAAGATAAATGTGAAACTCAATGATATTTTTATTTTATCAAATTTATTATAATGCCGCTAGCTGCTTATTTTATTTTTAATAAAACACAAAATTAAACTTCAGACTAATTTTATTATGATCATCTATTAAAATCCTTCATCTTAATATTCTATAAAACTTCTAACTCGAGTCCTATGCGTCTGGGCAAATTAAACGTCAAAATAAATTTAGTGAAAGTGAATTTTAGGTTATTGTCAATGATACCGAATTAAAATTAAACAATTTAACTATGCACTCATTACCCAGTTTATGTAAATGGTTAGATTAAAACACTCCCTTATCATACGTGTAAGTATCCTTTCAATATTTACTTTAGGTGGGTACTTCTTTCTTCTTCTTCTAAGATTACTGATTTCCCGGTTTCTCGATGTACGGGAAGTTTCATTTCCCGCACCGCTGTGTTTTTTAGTTTCCGAGGGAGTAGGTAAATTTTTGTTAGGTTGGTGTTAGTTGACAACGCAAAGCAAATTGTCAAGCAATCGGCGGGACAGTGCTACCAACACAAATTTCTTGTAAACACAAAAAAACTAAGCAGCTGTAAATTTATTTGTTTATAAAAATTATTACTAGTTACTCGTTACAAAAAATAATATAGGTACCTAACTTTTTCGAAAAGAAATTTCCCAAACTCGTTAGGTAAATAACTATTTATTTACTTTCCTTTTTGTTTATTTTTGATTTACTTCTGTAATTAATTACTTTATATTTTCAGACATGGTTCCTTCACCGAGACTTATGTTTTGCAATAACGCTGCTACACAATCACTATTGAAGTGTTTTTGAGAATTGTAAATGATTTTGGAGGATTATATGTTTTAAATGTTACACCTGTTGCACAATTCATTTTAACATGGTAAGTTTTTCACTTAAAACTAATTAAATACATTTTATTTTTTATTAGAAGAACATCGAAACTCTCAATCAATATTCATACTGGGTAAATAAGTTTTTAGCTAACATGTAACAAATTTAATCACATTAATATAGATATATGAGAGAGGTGCAGAATTGAATGAGAAAGAAATTAGAAGTTAATAATGTATAGATAAGGAAGATGAGGAAAAATAAAATAAACGAGAACTAAGAAACAGAGTTAGAAGAAAGAATCTTGAGTTTGGACAGAAAAATCGGGGTAATAAAGACAGAAAAAATAAGACAAGTATTGAAAGGAATGGAGATTTAAAAGAAGGAAATGAAAAACAGATAAAGGAAATGATACAGAAAAGGTTGGAAATAGAAAAAGGATTAGTGGAATCAGAAAAATATCTAAAGGAACCGTATTAGTTAAACTGTTGACCATAGAGGAAAAAATCAAAATACGAAAAAACGAGCAATACAAAAAAAATTAAAAAAATTAGGGCTAAGAAATTGAGAAAGGATGAAAAAAGATTAAAGTAGGACATATGAAAGTCTGTGTAGGTAGAAGGATATGAAAACAGGAGTAAAAGAGTACAAAATATCAATGAGAAGGAGAGGAAATTTAATGGCCACTAGGCAAAGAATAATAGTAATGATAAGGAATAACAACAAAGAAAGATAGTCTTTTGAATAGGACAGGTTTAAAATATGAAAGAGGAGAAAACAAAGAAGGAGGAGAAACTAAAATAAAGAAAAAATGAAGAAGGAGAAGAGAGAGTAATAGTGGTAGGAGATTTGAATTCAAAATAAAGAAAAAGAGAGAAATGTTAATAAATGAAGAAGAAAGGAGAAGAAAAAGTATGAATAAGACGGTAAATAAACAAGAAAATTAGTTCTTGGAACTATGTGAAGAGAAAGGCTAAACGACTTTGAACGGAAGAGTAGAGGAAGGAGAGTATGTGAAGGAACAAAGAGAATCGGTTAGAAACTGTGTTATTGGAAACAAGGAGAAGTGTTCTAAAGTAGGGGGCAGAGTAGAATCGGACCATCAACCGTTAGCAGTGAAATTAAAAGAAGAAAGTATAAACATATAAACAAATCATCAGAAACAGATGCAAAAAGAAAAGTGGGATACGTCTTAGTGAACGAATTGACTCATTCGTTGGATAGTGATTCACGAGATTTTCTTATTAATTAACTATATTATCGATTATATTTACAAAAAATAATTGCAATTGAAACTGAACCCAGGTTTATCCTAAATATTTCACTATCACCAAGTGTTTTATCCTGGTTAATTAATGTTGAATCTTAATACTAATATTACCTTTACTTTCACTTAGGTACCTACACATTTTTACGTACAAATAAGGGTTATAGGCCTAAACGGTATTTAGTAAAATGCAGTTGAAGTAGAACCGAACATTTTAATGTTTTTAGAGAATTGGCGACAGCTAAATTAAACACAATTTTAAGAGTAGGTTGTTGAAAATCACGCGATTATTTATACAAAAAGTCGGTAATTTTGTGAGAAATTAAGGTCATTCAACAAACTACCTATTATTATTGGGTTATAAAATAGAATTTAGCGTATGTTTAATTTATAGTAAAAATAACTATACTCTTCTATCTAAAACGAATTTAACATGATTTACATTTTGATCAAAAGCGACTATAATACACAATTATTCTAATTCGAATAAAAATATTTATGAAAAAAAATTGCAGATAAAATTAAAATGCAAAAGAAGAAAAGAAAAAATGTGTTGTGATTGTGCAATCGGCAGTATTAATCTATTAAAATAATTAGTGTACCTAGACGTACAATGGTGAAGTAAGTTTTCAGTAAACTTTAGATTGCAATATGTCAGTCGTGGATTATGTGATTATTTACGGTAGTTAAAAGTTGAACACGAGTACACAATAATTAAAAACAAAAAATAAAACCAAAACTGCACAAAAAAACTCTAATTTTTTGTTTTATTTTAGATCGACGGTTTAATTTAGTTGACTTCTCTATATGTTAATCTTATCAATGATCGACGGTCATAGGTGTTGGTTGTGAAACTATTAATAGCTAAGCCACCCATAGCAGAGTTATTATAAAAACACGTGTTCAAATTTGTTAATCAGTTTTGTGGTAAGGGTAATGCAAAACAGCAAGGGCAAAATAGTAAAGGCGCCACATCATTGGAATCAATTGAATTATCAGAAGGAAAAAAGTTAATGGAAATGTAGAAGAAGTTGATTAGTAAAATAAAACAGATGAGGAAGATAACCATAATCGTATAGTACATCTGGAAAAGGTTATCGGGAAGCTATGAAAAGAAAGAGAAGGACTAAGGAGGTATGTGCTAGCTGGGAGTAAAAAGTGAGAACAATGAGATGGTTAAAAGTAATACCAAGAGAAAAAGAAAATAAGTACTTACTATATAATATATAGAACGATTTGATGTAGTCTGGTTAAATAAAACGTGGTCAGAGGAAAAAGCCTAAAGAGGATGGAAAGAGACATTACTTGAGGGATATAGATGGAAAGTGCAATTCGCTATAAGAAAGGAAGAGCGAAAGGTGGTACCATATTGGAGATACGGAACGAATGGGTCGTAAAAAAAGGAAAGGAAAAAACAAAAATACGAAATATTGGTGAATTAAATAAGGAAAAGGAAAAGTATATAAGTAAAATGTGTGTCTTGCGACATCTCGTGTTAAAATGGACACGTGAAAATAGTATAAACTAAGTAAATGCCAACAGTTAACTGTAAAAACTTGTGTGCGTTAAAGTGCACGGCGCCATCTAAGCGATGGTTTTAATCCTTAAAACAACACGTGAGTCGATAAAGCCATGTATATAGTGATAAGAGTATACGGTCAAGAAACTAAACAGACTGTAAATGGATAAATTTTGGTGAAGAAATTAAAAAGGGGAAAGGATGGGTAATACTCAATGAAAATATAGAGAAATAGGATAGAGTGAAAAACACTATAGTATAGGTAAAAAAGTGTCGGTGATAGATTATGTAATAGTCAGCAGATAATTATTACATTACACGAATAGAAGGAGAGAAATCAAACCATCAACCATTAGAGCTAATATTAAAGTCAAAACAAGTAGAAGAAAAAAGAAGACAGGAGTAGAAAGAATTATAGACAAAAATCTATTAAAATATGTATAAAGAAAATATGATAAATGGAATAAAAGGAGGAAAGAGTTGAAGAAGGGGTTAAGGAGAGAAAAAAGGTTTTGGGAAAATCAAACGTGAAATTCTTGCGTCCGTCAAATTTATTTGATCAAATAAGTTTGACAATGACGGAGTTTAACATTTGTCAAATTAATTTGATGAGTGTTGATTCTGCCTGTTTTTTTACTTTGTAATTGTTTTTCAATGATCAAATGTTCGTCAAAAACAAATTATGGTGTTTCACACTATCAAATTTATTTGACGGAAACAAGTCAAACTCAAAATTTGAAGAATGTTTGGTAGACGTGAAACGGTTTTTAGAGTAAAAATGCAATAAAGTGGATTGTGGTGAGATGAGAGGTAAGAAGGTAGAAAAAAATAAAATTGTACTGGGTAGAATTTAAATTTAAAAAGAAGATTTAAAAAGATTTGCGAGATGAAAAAATTACAGCATAAGAATTATTTAGAAGGACAAATAGGAAAAGGAAAGAATAAGAGGAGGCAGTTATAAGTTGGAGAACTACGGGAGAGTGAGCACCACAAATTAATGGACGCTACTAAATATAAGCAGAGGTAATAGGATATAGAAGGAGGTAGAAGACAAAGAATTAATGTCGGATTTCCAGATTGGGTTTTTAAGAGCGGACAATATTTATATACTAAATCAGATATAACCTGGTGACTATGTTTATAGATATAAAAATGGCCTTGGTAGCGTAAACAAGAAGATTGGTAAAGAGATAATAATGAGATTAACAAAAATATTTAGGAATACAAACAATATAGTGAAAGTAAGGAAGAGGTCCAGGAAGGAGAAGAATATCTTGGCTGCATAACCTTAGGAAGTGGACCGGAAAAACATCAGCCGAACTCTTCCGCATTGCCGTAAACAAAGTTAGGCTTGCCATGCTGGTTGCCAACATCCGTAACGGATAGGAACCACAAGAAAAAGAAGAAGGAAACGGTAAATGAAGAATTTCATACCCCAAGGGGCTAAAACAGAAATGTCCGCTTAGTCCCAGAGGTATTGAAGGGACAAAAAATTGAGGGAATAGTTATGGGTTAATAAAGGGTGGACTCATTAGCATATGTTGATAACGTTGAGGTGTTAGCCAGAGTAGATCGAGTACATTAGGGAAAAAAAATAACCTAAACTAGTAAAAGCAGACATTATAGGGTTGGATATGGGAATTTACTTCAAATTTTGGGTAACATTGCCAACATTTTTTTTTTAATTGTAATCCCTCTTCTTGACTTAAACTTTTGAAAGAAGCTATTTTTGTGGTATTTAATCTTAGTGTATTACATAATGATATTTATTAAGAAAAATAGCATCTATCATTCATTTAAACCTTCATTCAATTTATTCAATCAGCATTTTTGAAAACATTAAAAGATTAACTGAATTACCTAAAGTCAGTGTTCACCGTGAACTGTAAGATAGTGGGTTAAATGATTTTTGAATGCTTACATAGCATTTTGCAACCAAACATCTTGTAGACTACTGACTTAAAAAGAGTCCATAAAAAATATTCCAGGGGTGTTAGGTCTGGGGAACTAGCAAACCACTATACTTTCTAATTTTGCTTTTGTTTTCGATAACATATTTTACCGTTTTTTACCAGTGTAAGGTTTTATTGCTTATCTAGTAATACTTTATAAATCAAAATTTGCCAACATTAACGTTTTCAACAATATATTTGAGATTTTGTTGAACTGTAGCCCATTTTTCTTAATAATATCACTATGTAACATACCAAGGTTAATACACAAAATCAGCCAAAGTTTTTGTCAACTGTCAATGTCATCATTAAATTTGATTTAAACTATTAAACAACTTTTATTAAAACAATTTTTTTTTCATATTTTAAGTTATTCCGAGATTTTGAGTGATAAGTCTACAATAAAAAAAAATTAGTAGAAAGACGGAAAAATAAAAATTGTTATTTAATAAATTTAAAAAGTTTGGGGCTGGAAATTTGGGAGCAGTTGAGGAAAAAATTCAGGTAAAATACTGGGGATTGACTTATTATACAAGGTGGTCCAAAATTATGTACATTAAGATCTAGAGCTGATAGTACTTCTAAAACTAATATCTTTGAATTTAAATAAATCTAAAACCTTTTTTGCGTAGAAAACTCTAAGGAAACAATTAAATAACAAACAATTAAAATAATTAAAAATTTTTTAAAATGTGACGTAATAACCCTCAACTACCCTCTAAAACTACCTTGCATTCATACGGGATGAGGTATGTGGTAACATGGAATTAATTATCCTAATGTCTTATAATCATTCCAAAAATTTAAACTCTGTCATCAAAAGCGTTTGGAAGATACAAAAATAAGGTTTTCAATTTACCTCTTTAAACGGTTGATTTCTCTTATTATTCAGTTTTAGAAAAAAGTGTACATATAGAAGTACCATTATTTCTTAACGTGCTATCAGCTCTAGAAATTAGTGTACATAATTCTGGACCACCTTGTAGAAGAAGAAATGAAATAGGCAGAATAGATAGAAAGTAAAAGAAAGTATTAAGAAAGAGAGAATATGCAAGGAAGTGAAAAAGAAGAAAGATGAAAATGAGAAATTAATAGAAGAATTTGAGTTATAAAGAAATAGTAACCAATGAAGTACCAAGACATTTATGCCTATGTGAGAGAGAGAGAGAGAAAAAGAGGGGAAAGAGAGAGAGAAAGCTTAAAGAGTAAGAAGATTGTTCCACGGATCAGGATGAGTAATGAAAAAAAATTTAAGTAATACTAGTGGCTAGAGATGAGATAGGAGTGTAAGGAGCGGAAAGAGAGAGAAAAACAAAGAAATAAATTGTTAATGAAGGATGGGAGGGGTTAAAATGGATTAAGGAAGAGACAAGAAGAAGAAGAGATAGTATGAGTGAAGGTACAGTAACAGGGAAGGGGGACTGAAGTATAGTGAATTGAAACTACGTACCTATTTAGAAATAACTTTAAATAAAAACAAAGCTTCTTACAGGAAAACAATTGTCATTTTTTATTTAATTGCTTAAACGGTTTGCATGTACTTGTCCTTATAACTTGTAAAAATAGGCGTGTATTTAATCAACGGTGTTAGACAATAAACGAATTAATTTTAATTTAAAAAACGTTTAATTATAGGTTATTATCAACTGTATACTTTTAATTTGTTTGCCCACATGTAAATTTCAAAAGTTAATAACCTACCAAAATTAGTAGGTACTTCCTAGCAAAATTAAAAAGTAAATGTAAATATTTTCTGTATTGTAGGTTAATTTGTGAAATACTACTGTTTTCGAAATTACGAAAATGAAAAAGTATATGCAATTAAGCTGTAAAGATTTCCGATAAAAAATTACCTTGCTACTTTTCGCTCCTAGAATGTTATTACTCAATAAGTGGCTCAAAATTCGTCGGCCGTAATTCTTCTCATTAACAAAATGCTCAGACGTACGCCCGCTGGGGAACCCATCTTGCACAGTGCATTAACGATTTGGCTCAATCTTCCATACAATACATCGATCGCCATTTTCGAAAATATTATTTTCAAGATATCCTGAAACGACAAAAATTATACGATTGGATTTATAAGAAATTGCATTACCTCGGCCGCGCTTTGCAAGCGCGAATGTTGTTCGCACCCGAAAAGAAAAACAGCAAAGACGAAGCTCTTGCTTCAGCAGCCTTAATAATATTCGGTTCCTGCAGCGATTTATTTAAATCTTCTAAACCTCTTAAACGCATTCTCCAGTCGTCCTTAAAACGAAAACGAAAATTAATGTGCCCTTTCATGTAATATACGGATTTGGTTCAAGTTCATTTTGCTGAAACATGGTATTTTACGATTTCAGGCGATCGTCGAGGTCAATTTTTATAAACGTGCGTAAAAGGGCATGTCGTTTACTTAAAAAAAATCATATTTTCCTGAAAAAATTATGATTGATCACCAAAGCGTTTAAATGCAATTTTTTCGAGTATAAACCAATTAAAACTAATGTTTGAAATAGAATAAGGTAACCTACTTTACTATATGGATAAATCACGCCAAACAGCTGGTCAGTTTAAGAATTGATCCTATTTCGTGTTCATAAAACTATCGCTTTCATCAGTCCTACTATTATTGGTGATTAAAGTCTCAAGCATCGCATGATCCAATACTCTAGCGTACTATTCAAACAATTTTTTTTATACATGCGTGTCTAGATCTCTCACGTTCGTAGATGTGATGTAGTGACATTATTTCTGCTACAAATAACTAGAAAAAAAATAAAATACGTGGAGAATTTGAACGCGAGACCGGAAACATTTCGCTATTAATAATAATAATTACTGATCCCGCGATAAAATAAACTGTCAAAATTAACCTTTTGGTCATTGATTATTTGATTATTTATTCAGAACGACGAAAATTTAACGATTCGTAGAAATAATCACACAATTTCTCTTCTACCTTCTCTAATAATAAGAACTCTTGAAAGTCACCAAAGAGATTTATGGTGCTTGAGTTTGACAATTGTATATCTGGAAGAAGATTTTTAGTGAGTAGTTGCCTAAGTCTTTTTGCACCTATAATTTTTTGAGAAAACATAGCCCTTATTTATTGTATCATGATGTAATAGCGTGTTTCATTTAAAGTAACTAAGTTTGATATGATACGCGTATTTTTTAAACACTCTGTACAATCCAAACCATATATTTCTAAAATGTGGTTTGACTTTTGTTAAGTAGATTTTTTCACCATTCTCTTCGACCATACTTTTAATTTCTGCAATTGTCTGTTCTGTCCCGCTGTTATGGCCCTCCACCTTCCACCCTTCCCCATACATAACACTTACATCACAATACAGTATTTGTATAATGTATGTACATTCATGAAATTTAAAACTTGGACACCACAATTTCTGTAAACAAAAGTTTGCACATTGTGAAGCGGGCTTAAGGGTATCATTTACAATTCTAACAGCAGGTAGTCTCAGCAGGGGTTATCTTATAGAAGGACTGTAGAATGAATCATTACACTAAGCACGTTTTAGAAAATAGGTAATTTACGTTGCTTACTTAATTTTTTCTTTAAAGAATATATTTGAAGGTATCGCTAATTAAACACCATAGCTCGATTAATTATCGAATCAAAATTTTGTTTAGGAAATGTTTACAAAATAAAATTAGAAATAATTTTGATTTAAAAACGTCTACAAGCAATAACTTTTAAATTAAATCAAAAACTAAACATGGTTGACTGATTATTACTTATTTTTAAATAAATCTAACCTACTAATTATTGTAAGTTATTAAAAAAATCATTAAACTCTCTATTCATAATATTTAGTCCTTACAAAATGTATATTTTATGACGTTTCATTTTTTCTGTAGTTAATATAAAAAGTGAAAATAAAAACTAAGGCAATTCTTATTGTCAACGTATATATTTAGTTTTTGACAAGAATTTATTACATAATTATAATTAAGATACCAAGTTATAGTTTAAAATTAAATGAAAACGTTTTTTTTAAATAAAGGTATTACTATATAAATAAATATAAGAAATCAATAATGGGTGTGACCTCCATTATTATTGATACATTCTTGGAGGCGTCTGCTCATTGACGCTATCAAGGTATCAATATAATTAATATTAATCGTTTCCCATGCGGTATCAATGGCTGCAATTAGTGCATTACGGTTTACTGGTTGTCTTCGGATAACAGCAAGTATTCGAGCCCAAACATTTTCGATAATGTTAAAATCTGGGCTTTTGCTGGCCAGGGTAACAGCTCCAAGTTATTTGCTTGTATCCAGTTGCGCACAACCTGCGAAGTATAGGGTCATCATATCCCGATAGTTAATTATCGAATGTTCCAAGAAAATATGTGTAAATAGTAAATGGAATCTACTAACGTAACGTTAAGTCGTTAATTATAGTTACATAACTCTCCTTTCATAAGATATAGTTCATATTAATATGCTTATTGTAAAGCTTCGTACACACCTGAACAACAAACCGAGGAACAAACAGAACAACGAACCGAACGGCAATCGGAACATTAATTTGGACGGTGCTACGTACGAATTTTAGAACAGATTCGCAAGTCCTGATTGTTCCACGAACGGTTTGCGGCGTTCCCGCAACTTGTCGGTTTTTCTCCGACATCAAAGAAAATGCGCGCGAATGCGTTTGCAGGTTTGGACGAATCTAAACAAAACGGCGAACAAACTTATGCGGGAGAATTAAATTATTTATTTTTGTCCTCCCTTTTGTGGGTTTGTTGTGTTTTAGGTAATATTATGGAGTTGACAGAAGAAAAATGTTTTAAATTAATCAGTGTTTAAGAATGCAAGAAAAAAATGATGTCCCTATTAGCATCATTTGGGCGGGAAATTTCCAAAATAAAAAAAGCGAAGTAAATTATAATTTTTACTCTTCTTTGTGCGTAAAAATTTGGTTGGCACTATCTTCTTGTTTTCCGCAATTTTCTCTTCTCAATAATAAATATATATGAACTGAAAACTACTGAAAATAATTATGGAACAGCACAAACGTTCCGTTTGTTGTTCGGATTGTGGAAATCATAAAAGATCGTTTGTCGTTCTGTTTGACTTTCGGTTCGTTGTTATGTTTGTTGCTCGGTTTGTTGTTCAGGTGTGTACGAAGCTTTACAACTTAAGCAACAATTTTTGGCGAATAAAGATTAGTTTGTGATGTAATATTAGAAACACAAATTTATATCATATCAAATTTATGACAACTTAAAACCAAGAACGTGTATGTTATTGCTAAGAAATTATTAAGGAAAAAGCGCAATTGCAGTGTAAATATTTATAATTAGATATTTTCGAAAGTTTATAAGTCCTCTATTGTAATCTTAATACTTAAAAGAAAATCCTGTCCATTAGCATTATAAGGAAATGGCTTTTACTTTATGAATAAGTTTCAATAACAATAGAATATCCTTGCTTGTTTAATTTACTTCCTTTGAGTCATATTGCTCTAAGGGTTGTTACATTGGTCATTAGAAGTATGTAATAAATAAACAGTTACCTACTGTTTGAGAAGGGGTAGTGTGAACCAATAAATAGTGTAAATTCCATTTTAGTTTAAAATTTCAAGTGTTGTGAAAATGCCACCTCATCTCGGTGCTGATTTGAAAGCGCGGATTGTTTCGGAATTAGCGGCGGGCCGTAGCGTGCGTGAAATTTCACGTATGTTAGATATACCAAAAAGCACCGTAGGGCATTACCGAGTAAAATGGAATCTTGAACACACTTTGAAAGAGCCATCGGAAGTGGTAGACCTAAAGTATCTACACGTGCTCAAGATCTCGAGTTGTTTCATTACGTAACAGAACAACCATTTGCTACATACTCCAGGGCTATAGCAGATACACATTTTCCCGGATGCCGTATAACTGCACAAAAAGATTAAAGGAGATGGGAATAAAGAAGTATAATGCTGCTGCGAAAGAAGTTCTCAGTGACGAAAATATGAGACGTCGTCTGAATTTGCAAGGCGATATGTGAACGAACCTTTGGAATTTTGGAATCGAGTGATTTTTAGCGACGAAAAAACGTTCAATAGCCGCAACGATGGACCACTAAAAGTTTTTAGAATGGAAGGAACTCGTTACGAAAATAATCACATATGTCCTAAAAACGAAGTGGTTATTTTTCTGTGAATGTGTGGGGTTGGGTTAGCGCGCGGGGTCCAGGAGTTTGTTGGGCTATCGATGGACGTCTTGATTCTGCTGCGTATTTAGATATTTTGGAAACTATTATGAAACCTTCAGTCGAAGTGTTTTATCCAGACAAAGATTATATTTTCCAACAAGTAAGTATTCTTATTTCACTAAACTTTCTCCAAAACATAGTTCGGGATCTGTTGAATTACGACGCCTCCAAGAATGTATCAATAATAATGGAGGTCACACCCATTATTGATTTTTTATATTTATTTATATAGTAATACCTTTATTTAAAAAAAAAGTTTTCATTTAATTTTAAACTATAACTTGGTATCTTAATTATAATTATGTAATAAATTCTTGTCAAAAAACTAAATATATACGTTGACAATAAGAATTGCCTTAGTTTTTATTTTCACTTTTATATTAACTACAGAAAAAATGAAACGTCATAAAATATACATTTTGTAAGGACTAAATATTATGAATAGAGAGTTTAATGATTTTTTTTATAACTTACAATAATTAGTAGGTTAGATTTATTTAAAAATAAGTAATAATCAGTCAACCCAAATAACCATGTTTAGTTTTTGATTTAATTTAAAAGTTATTGCTTGTAGACGTTTTTTAAATCAAAATTATTTCTAATTTTATTTTGTAAACATTTCCTAAACAAAATTTTGATTCGATAATTAATCGAGCTATGGTGTTTAATTAGCGATACCTTCAAATATATTCTTTAAAGAAAAAATTAAGTAAGCAACGTAAATTACCTATTTTCTAAAACGTGCTTAGTGTAATGATTCATTCTACAGTCCTTCTATAAGATAACCCCTGCCGAGACTACCTGCTGTTAGAATTGTAAATGATACCCTTAAGCCCGCTTCACAATGTGCAAACTTTTGTTTACAGAAATTGTGGTGTCCAAGTTTTAAATTTCATGAGTGTACCATACAAATAAATAAATAAATAAATGACTCTCCTGCTAACTTTGACATTTCAAATGAAAATATATTTTTTATTTTGTATGTACGTGAAAATCTTTGGGAATTTTATGTATACGAGCCTTACTCAAAAAGTGTTTCTTTTCGAGGTGTCGTTGTTTAAATACTTGATTGGGTCAATATCGGCTTTCGAATATATTTTTAGTTTTTAGATACTCAAATTTTGTTTACACTTAATTTCTTTTAAAAGTTGATCGGTTATACAGAATATGAAAAAAAAATGTAAAACTTTGTAATTGAAAATGATGAACAACTTGATAAAATTCCAATAGAACATACTGTATATTTTTTCCAGATCGATGTAGAACTAAGTTTTTTATAACTTAGCTATACATGGCTGTCTACTAAACCTCAACCATTAGCAGTGAAACTTGTTTATTAATCAAAAATACACATCAACTGCTGATATACAAAGATTCGATGAAATTGTGACAGATTGAACAATTACTAACACAACCGTGACAACAATAAACTTTTGACGTTTGCATTTTATGACATTGCTACAAACAAAAAAAAAGTTGGTAGTCAATTAGTTAATTTAGCAAGTTTATTGAATTAGAATGTCGATGAAAGTTAGGACAACACTTTCGAATATACTTGATTAGAACAAACCGTCGAAGGACGTCGTGGATTCGAGAGAGAGTTAAATTACACAAAAAGAAGGTTGTACTTAATTGAATATTTATTTTTAATTATAGGTACGTAGGATTGATAATGGGCGCCGCTGGTTCTAAAATGGAAGACAAACATTATCGGGTTGAACTAGAGAACACCGACAGTTAAAAATGTAGTACTCTAATTAAAACAAGTTCAACGTAAACACAAGAAAAAACTTTTATTACTGACTGTAGGTTAAAAAAACAAAATGATACTATCACAGACTCAATTTTTGTAGTTGCTATAATAACGTAGGTGTAGGTAACGCGACGTAGAATAATTAGCGTTATATAGCAGTGGCAAACGCTTTGTGCGTAAGGCGAATAGCGTTGCTAAAGTGGGGTGCGCGAAGTAATTATCGTTGATAACTTACCATGCGTACAGTAGTTCGCATTGATACGTTCACAGAGCGACGAATAGTAGTAGATGCTTTTGCGCGTAAAAGAAAAGTTGGCTAAAATTACGGTACCTGAAGGTAAGCAGAAGTTGTTGACGATGATTCGTGACCGCAGAAACGGGCCAAGAACGGTGAGTTGTAGAGTCTGTCTTCGCCCGAACAAATAATGCTCCCAGACCCAAATTCTCATACTAAATGAATAGTTCAACTTGAACCTTGAACCCAGGCAAGGTAGTAGAGAACGCCAGCGGTCAGATAAAGGATACAGCTCCTACAAGTTTTTAAAATTATCTCTTAATGCTGAGCATAGTAATTTTAAACCCCAAGTACTTGGTAGTCGAAAGAAAAATGGAAAATATTCTTCAAGATACGTCAATCGTACCAGAGATCGGTTCAACAAAGCGTTACAACCTGCACGTTCCAGATGACGGAAAGCATAAACAGTAAAACGACCACCACGCCTGCGGACAAGTAAATGAAGAGTTGGGCTAGAGGTTTCTATAAAAAGGTTTTAGAGCTACTGAACTTTTTAGTTCGCCGAGTCTAAATCTTGCAATTTCTTTGTATGTGGGCACATGAAACAAGGAGGACATCCAACAACAAGTTATCAATGTGGCTCGACAAATTCGACCAAGTCCAGAAATGTTACATCTAATTAACAATTCTGAGATACAACATGCTGAAGCATGCGTAGCTAACAGACATCGGCAGCTTGAGAATTTAAATTATAATAATAATGAGGATTTTCGTCACTAACATAGCATGTGTACCTAAATCCGTAAAAAAATTTTTTACAAAAATTTTCTTATCTTTGTAGTAGTTATCTATTGTAAAAAATGTAGTCGTTTTTCAAAATAATATTGACTTAACTCTTGCATTAACTACATATGGTACTAATTGGGCTTTTCATAGAACTCTGGAAACCGAGTCTGACTAATACCAACTATAACAACTTGTGCTGACGTGAGGATTTTCCAACACACTGGTTAATACCATAAAGGTTAGTGATCCTTTTTTCGCACTTTTCCTTGTCATAATGGATACTTCAAGTTTTTCATCTCTATCTTTTAGCTTCCTAAATGTTTTAAACTTTTCTTTTAAGGAATTGCTAAGGTATATTTGACAAGCTTATAGACTCTTTCCATCGTCCAAAGCACAAACGATTTCAATAAGCTCTTGTCGAAAAAAATCATTTTTCTATTTTGGTTCGCTTACAGAGCTATAAAAGCACCCAAATGAGTTCTTTTATAGAAATTTGAGTTCTTTTATAGAAATAGTACAATTTTTATTCCGAACGGTGGTAACACTGATAACGTCCAAGCTGTCATTACGTTCGGTGTGCATTTATTTAAATCGTAATTAATGTTCAGTAGACTTATTTATCTACTTATTTTTATTTCTACCCATTTTTTTAAATGAAACATGATATATGTACTAATTAAACTTAAACTAGCATTTAAATCAAAGTTTAATGAAAATATTGCCATCCTAGCAATTACACTTCAAAATTCCCTAAATTTAAAAACTCGGGAAATTTTATTTTAAAATCAATCTGAAAAGCCCAAAGTAGAAAAAATAGTATAAGAATTCGTTTCAGAAGGCATTTTAGCGACTCGTACTCGTACAACTGTACTCGTCTTATAAAATGCGTCTTCTGAAACTAGTTCTTTAATATACTATTTTAATTTAACTACTAAAACAAGCCAAATAAATTAAATATTTGGTTTCATAAGTATGATGTTTTGTTTCATAGTCTACTTAATATTATTGGCAAACTCCATTAGAATAAACATTTCTATGCATGTTTTCTAAAATTTGCCTTATTTGGTACGCTTGTAATATTTTAAAATGTCGTAAATAAAATAATTAACAATCAATCAGTTAAGATTGAAAAACAAGATGTCATTAAAAAAAAGTTCTGACCATTTCAAAACCAAGAATTTTACTTCGTATAAACAATGGTATAACATACACCCTGCTATTCTGTTTCGTTTTTTCCTGACAAATTGAACATTTCAAGAAAACATTGACAGTAAAAATAGTTTCTTATTGTATTGTGATATAAGTGTTATGTATGGTGCCC
This sequence comes from Abscondita cerata, assembly GCA_030710515.1. Lineage (NCBI taxonomy): Eukaryota > Metazoa > Arthropoda > Insecta > Coleoptera > Lampyridae > Abscondita > Abscondita cerata. Next base: position 73,294 of record JALBCR010003400.1, on the reverse strand, counting down.
AGAAAGTCAGTATAAACCTTTATACTTTATAGTGTGGATTGAAAACCACTAAAACCTAAACATGCCAACCCTTACCCACCTTAGTATTCATATGTAATAATATTATTTACGTAAACATTATAGAAGGTAAATAAGAACATAAAATATAAAACGCTTATAATTTGACATTTTTATTCGAGAGAAACGTTTTTACTTTTTTGTTCAAAAGTGAATACCAGGTTTCCAAACTTTAAATTTTCCCTCCAAATGAGAAATACCTAAAAATTTGTCAAGAGTTTTCAGTTTTTAAATCTGCATGACAGAAATGTCATTCTGTGGATGTTCCAGTTTAAAACAATTCACTTTCACATGCCATCCTAATTAGTTATTAGTCATTAAACGCAAAATGTCAAAATCAAGCTAATGTATTTTCTGGGATTCCAAAGGCTGTCATTTTGCCATCTTAACGAATTCGAAAATTAATTAAAATTTTAAATATACAGTTAATTACACAAATGGACAATAAAAAGCAGAACAAGTTTAATTATTAAAAATGATATAATATAGTAATAGTAATGTCATCAATAGAAAGGAAAGGTTAACGCACTTTTTATACTTGTGGTTATTCTGCTATTGATTCCCTTGCTATCACCGCATATCTTTGTACTGTACATACATGCAAGTTAATTCTGTAGTAAAGAGAACCATGTTTATCAATGAGCTGAATATATAAATTAAAAAAAGAACATAAAAATCGGGTTACAACATACAAATAATTATTGAGCGATAGGGTAGTAATAACGATTTTACACACGAAGTTTTTTAATTATTTTGATTTTTAATCATTGCTGATCACATGCACACATTTGCAATGCAACACATACAGTTAATTAAAAAAAATACTTTGACAATCATATCGTGCCGGTTATCAGATGATTGAATAGTGGACGAAGAATAAAATTTTTGAATAAAACGTGGTGAAGTTAAAAATGAAATTTGATTCGAAAAAGACACGCAAAAGAAGGACAAATATTGCACTATAACAAATTGATTGATATCTTCTTTGTTTACATAATGAATCTGTAATATATTTGCAAAAGTTATTGGGTATTTGTTAGGTGTGCGTTGATTAATGACGAAATTAAATCTAACATTAATAATATGATTAACGAAATTTGACTGTTGATCTTTAATATTTTGAAAGGAATTTAATGTGTAATTGCATTTCTTGAGGAATTACACTATTTGGTCAAAAAAAAAAAAAATGTTTTGTCTATTTATAAGAAACCATCAACACATCAATAAAATGAGAGTAAATGAAACGATAAAATACCAAGCTAGATTCTAAACTTTATATGACCATCACTTTTACGCTAGCATACACAAAAACTACCCTGACCTATTTATTTATTTATTTAATCGTATGGTATAACCTATAACAGGACAAGATAACTTTATGCCGGAGTCATTACAATAAAAACATCTTACGGAATTGGACCTTGTCAAAATAGTATCCAATGTTGAAACTTGAAGGTAGGCCGCCTAAACTGAGGTAATCAACATGTCAAACAAACCAGATTTTAGACTGAAAGAAGTGTTGGTATTCAAAAAATACCACGGCGTATATAGAATAAGATCGTCACAGCTCATTAACTACGGCGTTGATTGCTTGAAATTGATGGACAAATACGTGAAGATTTAACATTTAATCTTTTAAACTTGAGCTTTTCTTATGGTACTAACCAAATAAGCCAATTCGTAACATATTTTTATGGTACGAACCAATTATGTAAAATCATCGCATAACTTTATGGTGCCCAATGTCAGGCACGAACCCACAATCCTGACATTCTCATGTTCTAATGACTGAGCTAGCCTAGCACGGTATGGAAGAGATACAGATAAGTGAGGTTCCACTAGGGATAAGCTGACACACGGCCCACATGATGGTCAGACGTGGAGAGGAGATATGAACCGACCTTAAAGTAGTTCTTTGTGATGACCTTGTAATGTTCGAAAATTTTTGCAGAAGATCTAAAAACTCTAAATTATTATTTGATATGAAATTCTTTGCAGCAAATGATTTGTATGTGTGACGGTTGATTGGCTTGATACGATGCATAAATGGTATTTTGACACCTCAAGGCCCGAGTTGATCAGAAATTGCATTCCCGTGGATTTGTTCGTAATAAGATTTTAACTTTAATTAGAACTAAATTGTGTCTTTTTCCTCTTTTATGTAGGGTGTTTAAATCATAGAACTATCGTGTGACCAATATTTACTAAACCACATGAGTAAAAAAATGAAATTTTATTAGCAAATATAAAATGCCATATTTCTGAAGTTTGTCCATTCGATCAGTAACTTTTTAAGGAAAGGCTGATGTTGTTACTGAAATGGTAGAAGAAATCACCCTTAAACTTTCACATGCGTGTGACGTCTAATGAATTTTTTAAATAAATTGTTTGCTATAGCCATTCACAATGAGCTAAGAGGTAAGATGAAGTAGCTTCAAATTTAGATTATCGGGTCGACATATAGAAAATGGTCAAAATACTACAAAATTTTTAGCAGGATGGTGGTGAGATAAAGTATGTAAGTATCTACAGTAAGTGTTTAGTGATACATCAAATGAGCTAATTCTCTATTGGGTTCCCGGGTCGCAATAACGGCAACAATTTTTTTTTCTATTTTTGTAGTGAACTTAATGCCAATTGGTTGAATTTTTGAGAAGATCCAGAGAAGTATCCAAAGAAGAGCGACCATGGAACCAGACGATTAATGTGTCATCACCATACCTAACCATATCTTGAGTTTCAACGGAAAAGTTTCTAAGGCAGCAGCACCTAAAACTTGTTCGTAAAGGTTATTGTGAAATTGGAAGTAAGTGGACGAAACACACGTTTGAGATGTACAAATCTTTCATCTTATTAAGTTGAGATAATATTGTTCAATAATTGCAAGAAGAATCCTTGATAGGATTTTTTCTAATAGATTACTATTCGGACGGACGAAACGAGGCGGTACTAAATGCAGCAACTACCTTATTAATAATCAATGATGTTACATCAAAACTAACAACACCTAAAAGTTGAATAAAATGATAAGAGTTTAAAATGTGTGAACGAGTTACCTACAAATTCGTTAAGGATTTTTCATAGAAATTTGGCTAATTTGCAAGTAGTAGATTCAATATGGTTGCTCAAAGTTTGTGATTAGATAATCGTAACAGTTTTTTGAGACAAAACAGTCAAAGATGTAGATGATTTCAGAGCTAAGAGGGTCAACCCAGAACTCCGAGGAAGCAGTGATGAAGAGTTAGAGAGATTTAACAGTTTGGTTTCGTGGTGATACTGGTTAATATTCTGGAATGATCAGAAAGAGTTTATCAAAATTCGAAATTTGGTAAGAGTACTTACAATCCCAGTTTTACAAAATAACATAGATTAATGATGAACATCATCTTTTACTAATGGAGTTGCAGTATATTGCAAAAATACAGAATTAAGGTAGTATTTGTCAGAAGTAATATATTTAAGTAAATAGTCATCTGTATTTACTGGGGTTATTTTAAAAGCCTGCTGAACGGATTTTTCAGAAATAAAGTATTTAAGAATTCCAGTTTCTCAAAAAATAGACGTATCATTGATATTTAGCGTTAAAAAATTTTGTTTGCTTGGTCAAAGAATTCCATAGTGCCAAACGTCCTTCAAATTCAAATTTAAATAAAAACGCCAAAAAAAAACTGAAGAAAATCGTGCTTGAAAATTGTTATGTGAGTTGAGCGAGCCAGTCAATTTAGTATTTTTTTTATGGGTCAGAGGGAAACAATAAATATTAACAACTTGTGAAAGATCTCCATTTATTCAATAACATATTCGAAAAAACAATTGGCAAGACATAATTTCTGAGCAAATTAGTTATATAAAACACATAATGAATAGATATGTCGTATCTACAGAAGCAAAATTTGGGAGAAAAATTGTTGTGCCGTCAGAATTTCAGGAACAATTTCTTCACTATAGTCTATTAATGGGAAAAAAATTATTAGTCTAAGGAAAACACACAATAAAAGCCAATAATAATTTCTATTCATCGAACTAGCAGCTTCACGAATTGACGTTTTAAAATTTTATTAGTCCTTGAAGAAAAAAAGTGCAAGAAAAACGATCTAACCGGCAATGTTGAATGTAGATGATCTTAAACTTAAAGTTATGCAGAGCAACGAATAGGCGACGAGTGAAACCAATAAGTTGGTGCTCTTGTCACAACTGTACATGTATGAACTGTAGTTGGGGTTCCGGTAAGAAATAAACAATCGCCTGAAGAAAATAGTCTTGGACCTATAGGCTTTTACTATTCCTTAAGTACAAAACGTAATGGTCGGAGTCTGGATAGTCATTATAGCTTTCTAAATATCTAGAAATTAGTAGACTGGTACGAGAAAACAATGTCTGCATATTTTGCCTTTTATGAGTTTACTGAAATCATGCAGTGAGATGATGCTCATATGAGTGAGATTTTAATCCTCAAACACTGACTAAATCAGCGAAGGTTCTATTAGAAAGAGGAGTAAGTTTTTTTATTGTTTATCTTCCAACCAGTACCCCACTCCGTTGATATAAGGCGCTTCACGCGTCAACATGAACACTCACTTCCATTCCGTATGCTGCGTTTAGCACCTCGACCACGCTGCCCAAAACTTGTCCGTATCGGTTTCATAGTTAGATCTCCCACTCTTTGCAAATGCTTCATCAGACTGACTCTTGGTTGGAAAACATGGTCGTTATTTTCAACAAAAATTTACTTATGATACATAATTGTAAAATGGATTGCAAAGATTCAATACTTTAAAAAAAATATGCAGAGTTGTTATTAAAAAAAAAGTTACACCCAGTTTAAAATAAATATGTTATTGAAGTATTTAGGGCATTTGTTTGTTGTGAATGGGTTTAGTCGTTACAATTTGGAAATTTGATTATTTTCGTTACTTGCCAGTAACAAAATCCAGTAATGAGAATGTAAAGAAATGTAGTATAAAAGAACTACTAAAATGTGAAACTTATTTAAAGGAGTGTTAGAATCTTGAAATGTTAGTAAAAACTCTCCATCAAAATAATCAACACTTTTATGATCTAAATATTCACAAAGCATAGGTAAACAAGTATATCAACAATGCCCTTAAAATATTTAATTTACCTACCTTACATTTTAAATTTCTAATAATACTGCTGTCAATCAAACCAATGTCTTCCCAATTGTTATCCAACGATAAAATGTCGCTACCGGAACTGGAGCATGTCAAACAATCGCCGTTATCGTTAGTGGGTATCGGCGACTCGACACTTTGTGAGGTCGTAGAAATAATTGATTCATCTACGTTAGTTGTACCACACACTTGAAAACTGCTGTAAGTGTTAGAACTTTGAACTTTAGACGTTTCAGCTTTAATAATATTTTCATCTATTTTTGAACTTTCAGTTTCTTGTTTCGTATTTTCTGCTTTACTTGCAATTTGAGGTCTATCCTCAAAAAATGGTTCGTCCTTTTTACGATCTGGACTTCTAGTAAGATTATGAAACATTTCGATCTGTTGATGAGACGTGACAGGACTGAGACACTCTTCGATAATAGGATCCGAATTTTCAATTTTTAAAGGTAGAAGTTTCTTTTTTAAATCGCTTTTCACTTTCTTTTCTTCGTTGATAACGTTTTTCTTTTCTTTTACGTCAGCTCGAGGTTCGGTAAATTTGATTTGGATCGTAGTAGTATGTGAAATTCTCTGATCTTTGCTGCTGTGCTTTGGCTGCTGGTTTTTCATTTCGACGGGGTATTCTTGACGCGCTGTTAGGTATTTTTTCACCAAACAGATTGACGTTGTTTAAATTCGGAGACGATCGTGACAAAGTTTTCAGTTTGTTTTGGTTACTCGCATGGGACTAGTGGGTACCGATTGAGGTTTTTAACGGGGATGTGACTGGAAACGGGGGTTGGTTTTCGTATCGTTGTACTGAATTTCGATACTTGGATTGTTTTCGTTTTCGTCTCTAGGCGTTATAATTATAGTAGAATCGTTGTCTAAATCGCTAGGTTGGTTGCTGTCACTATCGGGTGTTCTCAATTTTACCACCTCCCTCCGAAACGAACCCTTCTCGGCGTTCGTCTAGCTTCATAGTAATCTTCACTATCGTCCGTCAATACCTTGACAATACCCAACGAATTTCTGAAAAATTTAATTAATCAGTAATAATGTAACGAAACTTTATATTTAATACATATTAAACGAATTGAGTGGGAGTAATTACTTTAGTAACAGTATAACAGTATAAGGATAAAATTATAACGTTAAAGCGTGCATCAATACAAATCCACTTAAAAGCAATTTGTAAAGAAGATAAACATTATTAACAAGAATAAAGACAACACGGTATACAAAACAGGAAGTATACATTTTATTTTGACAAAGGTTTTCATATTAAATTTCTATTAAAATTAGTTGGAAAAATATTACTGGAATTAATTTTCTTTGGTTCATTATTAACAATTGACGACATATAAATTGCTGTGTCGGTTACTATTGTACTGCGTTATTAATTGGTATATAACAACAAGAAGTAGACGTATTACTGAAAAGCAAAAATAAACTATTGGTAATCAATGTGAAAATGTAAAAAACACTCACGGTCAGACATTTTTCTACCAAATAACTTTATCGATTCAATAATTAAATATAGCAATTTTTATGTAACTTTTCTATGAAATATAAAGATAATGACATTATAATTAACTAACAAGCAGTGTAAGATACTCTACCCTCATCGTTTTGTGGGCATATAAGGCGGAGTTTTTAAATTAGTAAGGGTATTAAGTACAACTTCAAAAATCAGGTAATAGATTTTTAAAATGTTTTAAATGCAACTAAAACCAAGAATTCTGAATAACCATTTCAGTTCTATTTACCAAGTTAAGTTAAATGTTAATCGAAGCATACATGGTATTAGGACTAAGTTGTAACATTCGAATACGGCAGTTAGATCTCATTCAAACAATAATTTTTTTTTAGTTCAAATTTTCAATTTGGAGCCCCAGTTTATCGTTATTCAGCTTCTTTTGTTTTTTCAAAAAACGTCATTACTCTCTTATTTTAAGGAATATTAGAAAAATATAAAAACTTTTAGCATTTTTCTCTACTGGCCACACTTATTGGAGTAGTAAGCAAAATTCTTTAAACTGTAATGACATTTAGAGCAAAATTCAGCTTTAAAATGTATTTGAAAATCTTTTTTGGGTTATATTATTTATTTTATGTACTAAGACGAAATCACTACTATCTCGTCTTTATATCTGACGAATTTCCATCAGTTAATACTTCAAGATCTTTACAATATTCCAAACTGAAATTCGTGGGCCAGATGGTGGAGTTGCAGAACCACAAAACTGTAATACAGGGTTATTATTTCTTCCCTTTCTTTCGCTATTTGATTAATTTTCTCAATATAAAGTAAGTGTCGACTGAATTAAATAAATTTCAGTCAGTTTTTTTGCAATATTGTAATGATTTCAATTAACGAGTTCTGTATATTTATGGTCTTTCGTATATGTCTCTAAAAAATTTTTTAAATGTTTCTAAATGATTAGAGCCGTTCATGTCAAAGAATTATGTTTTTTTAAAGTTTACTAGTAGAATATACGTCAACTCCCCTGATATTTTATTGCTTAGGGCAATAATAACAAGTAGTATTTGTATACAACGGGCGGGTTCTCCGTATTTTATATTTAGTTGATGATGTAACTAGTCCGCTGAAAATTCTCGCGAAGGATTGAAATGTTTTTCAGACTTAAATCTAATTTAACGCTAACTTCAACTACGTAACTATGCTTTATATTTAAAGTATGATCTTCTATCAAATCATCTCGTGTTTTATGGTCAAAATTAACATTAATTCTTTGAACTCTATGAGGGGTCTGGGTAAACTCAAAGTTAATTGGTATACAACTTTCGTCAGGACTTCTCGAGCATCACCGATCATTTCAGTAAACACCGTATGTTCCACAGCAGGTGGTAAACATATAGTCTTTTGTCTAAATATCTTACTTATTCGATTCAACTATTACAGAGTTGTTAATAAAGGGCGCTTTACCATGTCATTAACTACTGAGTTTATTATGTGGCTACATGGGAATGAATTTAACGCTTGATCCTTCTCATGTTCGCCTCTCACTAGTGAGAAGAAAAATGGCGTAAATGTCTCTTTCAAAAAATGGTAAACTATGAGACTAGTCTTTAGTTAGAAAGGTAAGAACTAACACAAAGTGTCGCCAAAACGTAACTTTCACTTAAAAGTTAAAATTAGGGTTAAATCATTTTGTTTAATTTAATGCATCTTATGTTTTGACATTTAAGCATTTCATCTTTACATTTTTGTTAGATTATCACGTCTTGATTTATCTGGCAACATGATGCGGTGTCATTACTTCACAGCTAGTTATCACTACTATTAACTGTCAATTGACAGTTGTGTGTGTCCATTTAAATTATATTAAGCTATTTTTAAAGTGATGTATATTGCTCTGAATTTGCGGTTTGGTTTTTATTTGGATTTTCCTATCAAAAAACAAATTATTTACCACGAAACTAAATTTTGTTTGTCGATAGTGCAGGTTGCTACTATAACTACAACAACTTGGATTGATTGCCGTGGTATTTCCAGTGTCTAGTGCACACCTAAAAGAGCTTCTAAAGAAATCTTGCTTTCGACAAAGTTAACTCTCTTGTGGAGGTTAGCCAATCGTCTTTCCTGAATGTTCTTGGAAGCAAAACGGTTTATAAAATTGTTTATAGAATTATTTGAATATTGAATAGTCAAAAAATAGGACCTTTTTCTTCAGAACAAAATTGCGTGTGTAAAAGAACGAAAATTCAGAGGAAAAGTAAACAATCACTTTCGGACCAAAAGTCACATATACTATAGTATACTTAATGTACTTGTAAATTTTTTTAATGAACACGATCATTACCTTTAAATATCTTGGTGCTCTCGATGGGAAGTAAGCTTAAAGAACATCGAGCTACCTGTCGCCTGAGACACAAACAAAAATCAGCGGTAGCCGAAAATGGGCATCTCAAGATACTCTTTGAAAGCTCCAAATGACTGACAGCCGCTAACTGATTGGTTAGGGAGGCCATTGAGATACATAAACATAAACCAGATCTCGAATGCGGATTTGACCGGCACAATATCCGCCACCTTTAAACCAGTATAAATACAGTCTGCAAGTAGACCTCATCAGTCTTCCGTAACCACTACGACCGATCAAATACAATCTAAACTTGAATCCCAAAATTACACTCCAACCAAAGTAATCCAGCTCTTCAAGCAAAACTAATCCCCGATGCCACTATTCCTGGTTTTTATTCTAAGAGAGTAAAAATCCATCTGTAACCTTACCCACTGCTGCAGAGTAGCAATCCGAGCAGAACCCTTGCTATCCGAACGCAAATCTTACCAATGCTAGAGATGCCAACTCCATTGACATTCCCAAAGTAAATGCACCGGTCCTTTCTGCTATGTAAAATGCAACCAAATCCCGGGACCAACCTTACTGCAGTAATGTGGAGGACCGCACACGGCAAATTACAACTGATGTCCAGTTTCCGTTAAATTCCAACAGACCAGGTCACCCAAACTCCTGCCTGATCTAAGCCAACGCTTACTTCTGCTACCCTATTTTCCCCGCCTTACCCACAAAACCCACATCGATCACCACCAATCCGCAACAACCTTCCGCACTACCAACAAACAAATCTCACTCAACCATCATCCCACCACTAAACAAAGAAACCCGTATTACTGAAATTCTCGGAAACATGCTGTCATCCTTCAGTCAATCCAACCAGACCAAAGAAGCCACAACATTTTTTCTTAAAAACACCCATCATTTACATTCTTTAACTTTTAATTAACTTTAAAAAAACCAACATGGCAGTACAACCTACCATCCCTTCCGGGCTCACCGTATCCTTCTGAAACGTCCTTATTTACAAAACCACCGAATCAACATCGATCTCATCCTACTCTCTGAAACCCATCTCAACTCATCTCATAGAGACAAAATTTCTAACTACAACCCTCTAACTACAACCCTTTCCCCAAGGACCAATTGCAATCTACGTCAAACAATTCCTCAAGAACCACCTCGTTCCAAATCCTTCTTTGGATCAGATCAAAACCAACTCAATCATCGAGAGACGACCTCCGGTAAGATTAAGATTATTGCCTTTTACCAACCACCCAATTCTCCTTTAACCAACACCAACCTAGAGAAACTATTAAACTATTTTCTGGTCATAATCCCACCGTCGCCGCAGACGATTTCAACTGCAAACACTCGTCCTGGAATAGTCGTATATAAAATCCTAAACGCACATCCGCAACCCTCGCTACTACCGAACCAACTTTTATTTCAATTAATTTTTGTCCCGATATCATAGACATCGCAATCAACCAAAATATCCCTTTCATACCAACAAATTACACTCCATTCGGTCATAACCCAGTTATCCGTCATCTTGAACTTTATCTCACGACCCATCTTTAGAATTCCGCCAAATCACCGACTGTACCAAATTTACCCAGCTCCTAACAGACCAAATCGATTCCATCTCTGTTATAAACATTTGTCACGACATTGACCTAGCCACCACTTCCTCCAAAACTGTATCCTAAATTACACAATCAGTCAACCAACACGACCACCACCCCTAGACTCCACCACCTTATTGTCCTAACTACAAACCCTTATCCGATATAAAAACTGCGCCAAATGCATCACCTACGCACATTAAGCCCACATACAAGCAAATCCTTAACGAATTACAACTCTAAACTAGAATCTTTAAACCACGACAACCACTTCATATGGCGGTATGCACAAAATTCTCCGTAACGCCAACCAATCGCCCGAACACGCGATCCACTCAACCAACGACCTCGTTTTTTCTTCCAAAGAAAAGGCCAAATCCCACTCCGACAACCTAAAACTCCAATGCAGCCTAAACCATCAAATCACCAATTGTAACCATGTTTTTCGTATCGAATACAGAGTATTCCGATTTCTACTAAACAACCATGAAGACAATCCAATCACGTCTACATCTCATACCCAAATTCGCCAAATCATATGTTCCCTTCGCAAACGTAAACCTGCCGGTCCCGATCAAATCACAAACTTTAATATTCCACCCCTTTCACGCAAACTTACAGCATTCCTTACCGAAATCATTAACTCCATACTAAGATAGCATGCCTTCCCGCAGACAAGATGATAACCGTCCTAGTAATCCGAAAATCTTGAAAGACCCTAAATTTCAGAAAAACCACCTCCCGATTAGTTTACCTGCCGCTCTTTCAAAAATCGCTGAAAGAAAAATCCTCCACAAGCTTAACCTAGACATTTTCCGATTAAAAATTGTATTCGACGAACAATTTGGTTTCAGACAGAATCACTGCATAACCTAAGAACTCTTACTCGTAACCGAATACTGCTACCAATCTATAGCTAACAACAGGCCGCCGGAGCTCAAAGAGTGTTGACCATGTCTTGTACGCTAGCCTTGTCTACCAACTTATCTGTTCCAACATCCACTCAAGATTAATCCGCTTAATCCACTCACTCACCTCCGAATTCAAATCAATATAAATAACGTTAAATCCTCAGTCCGCTACTTTACCACCGTAGTTCCGTAAGGCTCTATCCTTTCACCTACATTATTTAATATTTATACCCACGACATTCCAAATACCCCACGTACTGAACTAGGACTGTACGCCGACGACACCGCTATCTTAACACGATCCTAGCAATCCAAACACTTAACTCAGTACCTACAAACCGTAGTCGATCCCCTAGAATCCTGGATTACTGACTGACCTATTTCCTCCGTTAACGCCAAAAAAAGTGCTGCAGTAATCTTTTCCCGCAAATTCAAACACCGACCCGATGCCAACTAACAATCCTCTAACAAAGGCCGAGACTTCTCTTTTACAAATCTATCATAAATCCTGTCATGCTTTACGCATCTCCCGTCTGGAGTTACGCCGTTAAAATTTGTTGTTGAAGATCACATCCTCAAGACGACGGGGTACAAGGAAATTTTCCTGGCCCATTAACCATCTATATCCAACATTGGAGATGGAAGGACTTCTGAAGAAGCTGACCGCCCGAGTTAGCGAAACAGGAAGAAATGCCAATTAACGACGGTCTTTAGACTCAACTCTAGATTACACTAGTTTACAACAGTCTGCGAAGTCAACTTACTTTTATTTTGCAACTTTTTCTCGAACCAGTTTTCTACAATAATATTATCTAATCTAATTTGATATGGTCGTAATTTGTTTCAATTTTGAGTATAATTGGTTCGGCAATTTCTTAAATTTTGATACTTACATAACAAAGTTGGTTAACAAACTGTGTTTTTTACAACACATGTTATGTAACAAATGCATATCTATATACTATATAAATGTTTTCAATGTTATTCACCACGCTGGCTCTGTTCGTTGATATCATATTTCAGGCTTGTTTGATAAACAATCGCTTTACTGACTTGGTACATAGATAACTATTATCTAACTTAAATCTACACGATCGTTAATTTGAAGCTTCTTTCCATCCAATCTCATAAGTTTATGATATTTGATTGAATTAACTAACTAAACACGATGTATTCAAAGGTTGTAAACGATAAACATAGAAAATTTTGAACTTAAATCAATTCGTGTCTTCAATGACAACAATTTGGAAAAACATATTGAAAATCAAAAAGTTAAATATTTAGAAAAATGCCAACAGTTAACTGTAACGACATGTGTGCGTTAAAGTGCATAGCGCTATCTAAGCGATAGCTTTAATGCTTGAAACACACGTGTGTCGATAAAGCCAAGTATAACTTGTACAGAAGTATACACGCAACGATTCTTTAACAGGAACAATTGGTACCATTTCAATCTAAAAAAACAAAAAGCAGATGGATTTGATTAATTAGTTTTGTGATTGAACCACCAACTTATAAAGTTGACTTGCATTAATTTAATAATAAACTATTTTAATATTACTTTCGGTACAGTTTCTTCATGAAAATGGCGAAATACACTTTCGCCCCTAGGTGAATCTAAAGACGGCACTAACATTGTTATATTTGCGTATGGTCATAGATTAGTAATTAATTTTTGCGGAATGTCGTAATGCAAGTATAATAGAATTTTTATTTAGAAACTAAATTTGTTCATAACAAAACGACATTTGCAATTATTACCCGATTTTTTAATTCGTCAATAAATGTCGAGATTCTTGTAAACAAACAACCGCAATCAACTTCATTGATCATCAAGTGATGATTAGTATTATATTTAAGTTAACGTTGGTGCATCAAGTTTCAAAGAAGACATCTACAGGGTGGCCCATTAGTACGAAGAAGATGGATATTTCGGAAAATATTATGGTTAGAAAAACTTTTGCAATGAAAGTGCGACATACTAAAGTTATGTTTTTAAATAGAACTACCCATTTTTATTATAAATTTAGATTCTTTGAAAATTCTAATGTGACTTTATGCATTATACATAGTGTCTAAAATAGAGGTTTTCGCATTATTTTACCTTTTCCTTAAAATTAACTTTTCGAAAAAATTAAATAACTCAGTTATCCTGGAATGTATCCAACTACAAATTCGCAGCTTTAATATGCATTACATGTGCTAACTACAGCTGGTTGTTCACCTTCCAACCTCGCTTGGTTTTGAAAAATCAGTTATTTAAATTGAACTTCCTAATTTCATGGATAACATGTTTTTCAAATGGCACCACCTAATTTTTTATGTGCCGTTGAACGTAGAATCTCATAAGCTTTCTAATGATAAATTTGTAGGTATCTAACTCTTACTCAAAAATCGTAAAAATTCGTAAAAGTTAGATACCTACAACCTTATCATTAGAATGCTTATGAAATTTCACGTTTAAAGGCACATAAAAAATTAGGTGGTGCCATTTGAAAAAATCAAGTTATCCATGAATTTAAGAAGTTCAATTTAAATAATTGATTACTCAAAACTTAGCAAGGTTAGGAAGGTGAACAACTAGCTTTAGTTAGCACATGTAATGCATATTAAAGCTACGAAATCGCAGTTAGATAAATTTCAGGATAACTGAGTTATTTAATTTTTCGAAACGTCAATTTTCCGAAAAAGTGAAATAATGCAAAAACTCTCCATTTTAGACACTCTGTATAACGTATAAACTCACATTAGAATTTCCCAAGACATCCAAATTTGTAATAAAAATGGGTGGCCATTTAAAAATCGGTATGGCACAGGAACACCCAGTATAAACGAAAATAATTTTAAAATGTGCAGCTTATTGATTTGCACAACTTTCAATGCAAAGGTTTTTTCTATCTTTAATATTTTCCGAGATATCCACCTTCCTCGCACTAATGGGCCACCCTGTATAATAGCCAGTTTCACGGAGCTTATTTTTAAATTAAATCTTTACTATATACTATGTATTATTGTACGAATAAATTTAACTGGGTATAAGTGTAACAAAACAAGACACTTAACGTTACCTGTCATCATCTTCGCTATCTTCAGTACCAACACTTTGTCTACTTTCTTCGTGTATTTGCATCGTAATCGCTGGTCCAGAATTTAACTTAATTTCAGTTTCTAAAATCACTTTATCTTCCATTATCTCACTTGGAGTTTTTCTGAGAATTAAACTGATTCTGCATCACTGACTTCTAAAATGCTTTGATGAAAATCGTTCCAAACGTTTTTGGAATGATACGGAGACCTCTCGATCCCACCTTGAGTAACATTTGTCCCATATACATTATAAACCTCGGATAATTGTATAAAGTCATTTTTAAAACTACCGTCGGTGCATTCTTCGAACAACTCGTCGCCTATTATATCTTTAATTCTTACCAACGACTTTAACGCGGTCTCTTGGTAAGTTACTTGTACCATTTTTCGAATATGACCCGAATGATGTAGACGAGAGTGTCTCGTGATATCTTTTTAATTAAAAATGGCATCGCTATTATAATACCGCTAACGACGTTAGATTTCATTTTATTTTCGCTAGATTTTTCGACGCCGTTGTATACGATGTCTCTTAAAATATCGTCCGCGTGATTGCTGCAATTTAAGTAAACTTTCAAGCAATCTATGGCACCTTTTCTAACCGCGGGCCCGACGTGACCCAAGTTTGTGATTAAGTCAGGAACTATCACTTGCATTTTTGCATCTAAAGTTACACTATCTATCACCGTTATAACTTCCGATAAAACTCTTAAGGCATGCTGACGAACTTCTCTTTCAGGGTTCTGGAGACGCTCATGCACGACTTGGAAGAATATATTTAAATCTAAACCTTCTACGAAAAGCTTCATTAGGATTTGCAAAAGCATGATTTTATAGTTACCTGGAAGAGACTTTGTGCGTACAACAAATTCCCATAAAGGAGTAAGAGAAAATCTACTATCGTGTCCCGATGCTGATGCGATACGACGTAAGTCGTTCGAAGGCGACGGAGAAGCACTGGCAGTTTTTAGCGGAGTCGAAAGTAGTTGTTCCGAATATTTTATCATGTTGTAATTAATTTAACTATTATTAATCAAAACTAATTAACTACGTAAAATACGATTTTTTTCTAAGTTCGGAAGCACGTGTTAAACTAGCGAATGTAAACACACAACTGAATGAAGTGTTGGAGTTTCCTCGCAAAAGGGTAGGTTATTTCACCGCATCGATTACTGTAATCAATATTAAAATAATTTGTGTTTGTAACAAAAGTTTTCGTTCTTCTTATTTGAACAGTCACTTATTAAATCGTCGATGTTTTAAAAGATGCAATTTAGAAGTTTCTTTTGTCTTGTAAATTTTAATTTATTATGGATTATTATGATAATGATTCAAAGGTAGATGACCTGCACGAAAATGCTACGTACATGCAATATTGTTACTATGATAATTTAAGGATTACGTGACGGGATTGTCCGAAAGGATAGCAAATCCTAATAGTTACTATTGGCTAAATAATTTATTATTTTATTTATAATGAGTAATGGTGGAAGATTTGAACACTATCTATATAATCCTGTTAGTGAATTTCAACCAAGCTTTGAGTTGTATTGGACGTTAATTTTAATGCTGCATTTAAAAAAAAACCAAGACAACAAGGCAAGAAATTCGGTTTCGTCTACATTCAGAGGATGTAGGTGTAGTGTCTTTTTCTTGAATCTGAAGTACTCTTTATTACACTATTGTTACTCTAACTTCAATTTGTGATTGTAGTATCCTCGCGTGAATATTGCTGAATTGTGTCCATTCGTAGTTAACCTCGTTACCAAAATTAAATTTGAAATATTTCATTCACTAAATGAATTTAAAATTTGAATCGTTGAACAACAAATTTACAAAATTATTAAATTTAACTGAATTGAAAAATCTTGTCATTTTTGATAATAAAAAATTCACAGATTTAACATTGGCTGGTAGTTAAAGTAAGACACTCTGAAGTAAAACCCATTAGCAGCCTTACAAATTGCTGTATCATCAAAAACAATGTCAAAGTTATTCCTAAATGATGATTTAAAATTTAATCCATTTTTTTATAAGATTCAAACTCAAAAATATAAATATGCATTAACTGGTGACATATGTAAAATGTAGTGACCGGAAACTAAAGATGATAAATTTAATAACTTACGGAGCTGCAACTGCATCGTTATTACCAACTGATTATTTAAAGCAATTAGCAATGAATTATTTTAAAAACTTCATGAGTAATGTAAAAATATTGAATAGTTTTTTATAAATGATTTTATAGAAATAATCGATGATGTTTGCCATGCAAACATGCAATTTTGGAAACCTGATTAATTTGAATTAAAATATTATTTATTTAATTCTCTACTTACGTGGACGATTCGTAACATAAAAACATATGTTAAGTGTAATCTATACACATAAAATCGTGGCCCGGTTTGTATGTCTGTCAGTCTGCCTGTATGTTCGTCTTCTCCTCCGAAACCACTGAACCGATTTCGGAGATCGAAACGTCAAATTGTTCAAGAGGTCCAGGCGCTGATCTTAGGCGGGGTCACAAGTTGACCTGACCTTTGACCTCTGACCTGGAGCGGTGACCTCACGTCTTTAATTTCATGTTTGTCTAGATTAGGCCTGTTTTCAAATGGGTTTGGTTACTAGTCAAGAATGAAAGTAATAGCTAAACATTTGGTGTCTCGCTTTTTTCTATAATGTATAGTATAGTATAGTAATAGTATGTTTCATCTTTGTTCAACGTTGGAATTGCTAGTGGTGTCATTTTTTAAATGATTGTTTGCATTAAATCCCATTGTAATAGAACGTCATTTACAAAATCCTAACATAATAGAAAGTCACGATTTTCCTGATGTGTTTGTATAATCTGTAAAAGAAAATATGAAAGTATGAGCTAAACCTTATGTCACCCCTATAACATCCACATCATTTATACGTTTGGAACTGAGTCAAATAGTTCTCAAACTAGAAAATCATTGAAATTTCTGTTGATTCCGTATAATATTTATGATTTTACCTAGAGATGTATTAAGCAACCTAAACCCCTTTTGGAAGGTGTGTTCTTTCGAAACATTCTCACCTTCCAAAAGGGGTCCATGTTCTTAATACGTCCCTGGCTAAAATGTTAAATTAAAATTAACTGTACTTTTACATAATCTCCACTTAACTTTTCTTTTTTTTTTCAACTTTTTCATTTTCTACACCGTTTCCTTCATCCATTGTATTCATTTTCTTTTCTCCTAGTAGTGTCTTTCATTCTGTTTCTCAACTCTTAACTCTCCACACTCTTTTCTCACGTGTTTTATATTCTCCCATTCATCACACACAGTCTGCACACTCTTTTTCATTGCTCTCTCTTTCTTCTTCAGCTGCTTCATCTTGTTTTGGGTATAGGCTTCCCTCGTAATTCTCCATTTTTTTGTCTTGCGGTTCTCTGTACTTATAGAACCCAGCCGATCTTTTAAGATCATCTAACCACCTCACCATAGGTCTATTCTGGTTTGACTTTTTCTCCATGGTCTTCATCTTATGATTTTGTTACACCATCCATCTTTTTCTTACTGCGTGTCCGGCGCAGTTCTACTTTAAGCGTACCGTTCTTTCGACCACATACTTTCGTCATTTCCCGAATTTATTTATTGGTTTTGTGATTCATCAAACTTACATTTTGCACTTCGATTGACATGGGGACGATTTGTAATGCTTTTAGTATAGTCCATGTTTCAGAGCCATACGTTACCACTGGTAATATACATTGGTTGAAGAGTTTTGTTTTTAGGTGCATGAGACCATCTACATTACGTCTTTTAATTTTCCATAAGCCGGACGGCCAAATCTTGTTTTCCTTTGAACCTCTGTTGTTTCTTCTTAACGGTGGTCTCCTTTTTATTGTTCGATTTAGTATAATAATTTTCCCAATTTCTATATGGGGCCTTGTTAAGGAGTTATTAAATGGTATTGGATCATCAATATACCATGTTTGTTTACTTGCCGATGTTTCGACTAGTTGGTCCGGTCTTTGTCGAGCCAACCTACGTGTACCTAAGTCTCACATGCCTTAATAAAGCCCGCACCAACTGGTCAAAACGTCGGCAAATAAAGGAATGTGGTAACTTGATGATCCATTGTCATTCATCTCTAGTCCATTACTTTTCGCTGATACAACTTCCAAGCTTAGTGTAAATAGTTTCGAAGACAATGCATCGCCTTGTCTTACTCCTCTATCTATGCTTATTTATTATGTATTTACGTGCACTTTAATTTAGGCAGTTGCTTTCTTATAAGTTTGCTCTATAATATTAATATATCTGTAGTAAATTTTTGCGTTTTTAACTATTTTATTACTGCCCACAATTCAATCATGTCGAAGGCTTTCTTAGAGTCAATAAAGCAGAACCACAAAGGGATGTTGTATCCGGTAGCCTTTTTAATTAGTGTTCATATTGTTAGTAGATAGTCGATTGTGCTAAAACCTTTTATAAATCCTTTTTGTTCTGATGGCTGATAGAAGTCTAGTTTGTGGTGTAATCTATTCATAATTGTTCTTAGGAATAGTTTATATATCTGTTGACGCTACTTTATTTTCAGTACTACCCTTCTTATGTAACAATAGCGTTCTCCCAATCTTCCGAATTTATCTTTTTTAATACAATTTTCATTTTCCTCGTCCGCTTCTATATCCGACTATAATTCTTTTTTCTCTCAGCTTTTTTCTTTGTTATATACTTTGGAATTCTGTCTATCATTAATTGCTTATATTTCTCATTATTATTATTATTACCATACGAATAAATAAATAAATTATACTTCCTTTTTTATTCTTGTAATTGTATGTTTTTATCTCTCGCTATTATATCATCTTTCATACTTTTTCCTTCCTCTCTTAACATCTGGATCTATTCTTTAGCATATCCGCATATGTCATAATAAATTTGTTCTTTCTTCTTTCTCGTATTTTACTTTGTGTGTCTCCACTCCAGCATTCATATAGTATCTCATCGTTTTTTTGTTTTCCATCCGTTCTTCATATCCCAACACTCTCTTTCCTGATACCCTAAATATCTGTATTCTTCTACTCCCTCTATTTCTTCCTCGCCCGATCATCATTTCCTTTCGTCTTCCTTTCCTCTTTTTAAATTTTTTAAATTTTCGTTTTCTCAACATTTTCTCAACTGTTTCCATGAAACAACAGAAATTGTGTTCCACAATGGCTCTTTTTGTTCTACATATATTTTAATGTCGTTTCCGCTCTATTCTGGCTATGTAAAGTAAAAATTGTAAATAGAAAGAAACAAGGGTGTTTGCCCAGGAATGAGGATGATTTACTACAGCCATTTCGCCCGCAACCGTTTTGCCTCTCAGCCGGTTGCCTCCCGAAGTTTTACCCCTAGCTTTACCCAGCTTCCGCTGTTTTCAGTTGCACCACGAGGAGGTAGCTAGGATTTTGCAACCGTTTTTTGTTTTGTTTGTTTATTATTTTGTTAGTGTTTGTTTAGAAAATTCTTTAAAAAATAACGAAATTTAATACTATATTCCGTAAAATCTGAATCGGAACCAAAATTCCAAGTTGTAGGCAATCCTACCCAAGTAAACTTCACGATTTTCAAAATCTTCAACGATTCTTTTGACATGAGGTAATATTGCGACATACCTTTTATTTATTAGATTTTCTTGATTTTTTAGCCATCGGTTGTACTATTTCGTAATTATAAATATCTTGCTGCTTTTGCAACCATTCAATGAAACTAAAATATTTGAAAATTAAGATCTACATGTTTTTGAAAAGCCCCTTGCCATCCTTCCACATAATTATTTGGGCGATAGGCATTCTTAAGTTGAATTAAAAATTTGAAATTTGTCGCCCAGAATGCAGTCCTTCTTCAGGAAATTCTTCACATCCAACAAATTTGGCCAATACATTGCTTACCTTATCTTCTGGAATAAATGCTAAAGCGGGAATCATTCTGATCCAACGAGCAAACTTGTAATTATTTTCGTATAGGGCCTTTAGTTCCGTCCTTAAAATCCCTAAAATTCTAATTCGAATGCTTAGACAGCAGCAAGTAGAAATGGGTGCAGTCCAGGTTGCAGACGTTTCAATTCTTGCAAAATTTCACATACGCAATGCTTGATTTATTTGGCAAAAGACGTACACTAGTAGTAGTTGTGACTGAATTGCAGTAACATCCGTGTGAGCTTCTCTGATGACACTCCCTTGTAGTTCTTCCTATGTTCATCATTTTTTGTATTTTTGGAAAATACGTAGATGTGATTTCCATGAACAAATGTTTGCTTGTTATACTTTGACAAAACGTACTCTGTCATTAGAAGAAATATTCATCACCACTACTGAAATCAAACTAATGTTTCGAGAGTGATACACAGATAGCTGTTTTAAACCACTTTTATAATAAGCCATTACATGACAACCAATTTGTGTCCATGTATCTCCAGTAACAGTTGTACACAACAATTAAAAAAAAGTTTCAAACGCAGTAGGTATTGGCACGTCACATTTAACATAACGGATACAAAACAGGTGTGGAAGCAAGATCCCCAGCTCACAAACTGCGGTTGTGGCAACACAAACGTATAAAAGAATGTTGAAAAATTGAACCTTTAGTTAATAGATAGTGTGGTTAAATGCTGCTAATTTTACGTCAATTTACCCACACATGCAAAAGTGTTGAACAATGTTATACCATCTTATTATTTTCGTTGAGACTCCGGTTCTTGATCATAAAAATCCGCTGGTATTTATCTCATTCATCAAATAATTCATGAAATATCTATCTATCACGTATGGAAACTTTTTTTACATTGGAAAATTCAATTCTTTTACTTGCTATATTTTTGACTATTTTTAATGCACCGATAATGTTGTGATAGGTTTTAATTTCTATCTGTTCAGTATCTCAGTCTCTTGTATTAAGTTTATTGAAGAACTCAGTTCCTAGGATTTTTCATTAAGTTTTAGGTTTTAAAACATTTCCAGTTTGCTAAAACCTTTAAAATTACCAACCAATCTTTATCCTCACCAACCATAACCCGCTTTTGTTCTTAGTATTAGAAAAGATTCAAAAGTCAGGTGAAGTAATTTTTATTAAACTTTTCATACAGTATTAAATATTCATACTACTAATCCGCTCTGTCAACGTCGCCATCAAAAACTATGTTTTGTTTATTATTTTGTCTTGGCTCCTATTTTTGTTAACAATTAAAAAAATTGAAACGAAAGATAAGCAAAGCAAAGATAAGAAAAGCTTTTGAAAAAATATGGAACGGAGAGGGATTTTCGGAGAGATGAGACGAATTGGAGCAATTAAAGATGATACAGGAAAAATACTGGAAATTGACGTTAGGACTGGATAGAGAAACTTCAGGGTATCGATTAGAAAAAGACGTAAAATTAGAAAAGATAAAGGATACCAAGTGAAAGAAGGGTATTGAGACTGGAGAGAAGGATTAAAACTAAGACAAATCACGAATTATTGTACGAATGTTGGAAAGAGATAGAGGAGCAGAAAGTAAAATACAGAATAGAAAATAGAAAAGCATATTATCAAAAGGGAGAATACGCAAGAGAGAAAATAAAAGGCTAATAGGATAAAGATGAAATGTGGAAGAAGAGATACTAATAAGAAACAAAGATAACCAGATACAGGGAAGAAGAGCTAGAATTCCAAAGTACTTAATAGAGGGGAAAAGCATAGAAGAGAAGATGATAGCCAAGTTTAGGTTAGGAAATGATGAAAATGTGACCAAGTATTAGAAAACGGATAAAGAGAGAATGTGCAGAATCTGTAGGAAAGACGAGAAAACAGAACATCTTTTAGTAGAGTGCAGTGAAGAAAGAAGGGGAATACTTTACTGGAAAAGAATGATTGTGGGGCAAAATGGATAAGGAAAATGGTAGAAAAAGAAGAAAATTGTTAAAGTTAATATAAGTTATAAAAATTTGAAGGGAGATGGTAGTGAAGTTTTGATGTTTTAATGTTTATTTAATTATATATTTAGTATGTAAAGTTTTGCAAGTTATGCAAGAAATCAAAATGATTTGTACCTTTAAAAATAACAAATAAATGTAACTTGCTTCCATTTCAAAGATTTGTTATGTCTTCGATGTAATTAGTAAAATACGGATCTCCATATGACACAGTTTTCAGGAAAAGTAACATAAGTTATAGTTTCTTTCTTTAAAAAATATCGATCGACAGTTTGAAGAATCTACTAAAAAAATTACCTTAACATGAGTTATTGGTTTTGTCTGTTTATGCGCCCAGTTAGAAATAATAAATTGTCTAGAAAAATTTTATAAGTTGATGATGTATATGTAAGGCCTAAGAATATGATTGTGATGACGAAACGTCAGCACGAAATCGACTAATATGTTCAAGAAAACGTTATAATCTAATTTTAAATTTTTAATTATCATAAACGTGATATTTGACATTCGTAAAACTTTTTAAACGTAAAATTTTTATAATGCACCTGAAAAATCCCAACATATGACGGAAACTTATATAAGCAGGTTTCACAAGAATTAAATCTGAGTTATCTGCACGCAATGGAAGATATTAAGCTTCCAAAATTTTATTTTACCTATCAAGTTAGTGTATTATAGTGTTTAATTTTTATTAAAATGAGTATGTTTTAGGTAAAATATTTGAGATTTTTAGGCATCGACGTTCTAACAAAAAATGAGAGCTTCTTATATAGAATTTATTCGATGTTCACTTTGGGTTTTACAACGCTCTATGTGTTTTTTGAATGCTTTGAATTACTTTTCACAGTGATTTTAATGAATTGGCACACGTCTGCAATTATGCAATTAGCCATTTTCTTGGTAAGCTTTTTATGTAATTATATTGTATGCACTTTTGACCTCATTTCACATTTATTACTTCACAACCATTGAAAGAAAAGAGGTGTTATGTGACGATTTCAATATAGATCATTTTGACGCCACATTTCTATGAAGTATTTGATAACAATTAATGTTAATTCAGAAATGATTGTTATAGAGTAAAAAAAATGTTCTTATTAAAATATTTAAAAAATTATCCACTTATTCTACTAGTAGATAGTAGGTAAAACTAACTTCTTGAGGATTTCGAAAACTGTAAAAGAATAATTTTGGTTAAATGGGAAAAAAATTGCACTATTTCAAGCTTAATCAGATGCTAAATCGAAATGAAAAACATCTATAGGGGTTTTCAAATTTTTTCAAACTAAAAATTGTATTTTAAAAAATTGCAATATTGTCGCCATCTTTAAAGCAAATTTAATAAAATTTAAAAGTTTTGTATTATAAACTAATGAAATCACTTTTAAGCCTTCTATATTTTTGTAACCAATTTTGTTATTGCTTATGGCAGTCATATTAGAATTGTACGTTATTTAATTGGGCCTATCCTTATTGATGGATGGTATGATGAAAGCAGATTTACAAACTGCGGGGTGTTTATCAAGCACAACAACGCGTATTAAGCCGATCATAATCCCTTCCTAAATTGCGGAGGTGTGCTATCAAGAGCCATAAACCGACACTTGTTATTAAATATTTTTTAAAATAATTAGACTGCACCTCGTTATCTTGAAATATTACAAAATTACGTCGACCAAACTTGTGAAAATTTGCTTTCAAGATATAGCGATGGTTTCAGCAAGATGGAGCACCCGTACATAAAGCAAGAATCACAACTAACCGTTTGAATCACCGGCATGGAACAACTGAATCAGTACTCGAAGCTTTGTTTCGTAGACTGTTCGCTCGACGAGTACGCTGTTGATTTTTGTATTTCTGGATACTTAGAAGATAGTTTATTATACTACTCATAATGCGGTAGAAAAACTTGAACATTGAACAATTCTCGGTACAAATGATGTATGGTTCTAATTACCTTTTTGAAGTAGGCAGGACCAAATCGGCAGAATCCAAACTCACTTATTACACTGTTTAGTGCTTATTTTGTGCTAATTTGTGCCACTGATAAAAAATTTCTACTTCGTGCCATTTTGGAAAAAACGTAGCGCTGCTAGCTTCATTTGAAGTCAGCAGGACCACAACAAAAAAAAAGAAAACATTTTAAACAAGTACAGATACAGAATGAACATAATTTGTGCTATTCAAAATAAACAGGAAAATTGATCCCGTATCTGAAAACTACCCTCACTATTATTCGACAAAAAGTAAAGTACTCATTTTAACAGAAGAATCAATCGATGCAACTATTCACAGGATTCTAAATTGTGCTTTTAAATTGTTTATTATCTGATTTTGTATGTCGTACCCTTCTCTGAAAAACCACCCCTGATCATTATTCAACTCAATAGTAGAGTACCAATTTTTACCAGCAGAATCAATCAATACTGCTACATTCATTTCCGTCATCCAAAGATACGTTTGTCATACATGATTAAAAAGCGATTTTTATGTTCCATCTAATGACGACTAAATCCAACATGGCGGGCATAACAAATAACAAAGTGTGCTATGGTTGCACAAACTCTTGAATGCCTAGAAAAAATTCGACAAGGTCATTAAATTAGCAGTAGTCTCTAATAAAATAATTCCAAATTCTTTTAATAGATGGCGACGATATTGTACTTTTTCCTCAACAATTTGAAAACTCCTGTAGATAATTTTAATTTCGATATAGCATCTAATTGGGTTTGGAATAGAGCAACTTTTTTTCCCATTTAACCAAAATTACATCCCTTACTGTTTCCGAGATCCGCATGTAGAGTAGCGATGAGTATATGTTTTTCAGAATCTTATGAATGTAACCTTGTGTTGAAAATTTAAAACGAACAATCCCTCTCAAAAATCAGTTTATATATTACAAAGAAAGCAACAAAGTAAATCTCTGCGTGATAGAAGAAAAACATGCCAGATGATCATAATTAAAATGAACTGGTTTGTTTTCTTAAAAAAACAGTTTTTTTTTCTGATTGCAGAGCCGCAGTTCATAAGATTTTGAAAGGTATTTAATTACGTATATACGTTAGACGTTTGAGTGGGTCCTTATCACAACTTCCAATTATCACAACGACCACCTTTCATAACTGCAACTTTTCTTAATTCACAACTCCCACAATGTTCACAACGACCACTTTTGACGTTTGTTCACAACGGCCACTTTCCTACATGTTCACAACGCCCACTTTTTTATAGCGGTCACCACTAACGTTTTTTACAACGGCCACTTTCATTATATTGGCCACCGACGCTAGTTATAAAATTGTATACCGACGCCTTTCACGACGCTTACAATGTTCACAACGGTCATCTTTGTTGTTTGTTTACAACTGCCACTTTCCTACATGTTCAAAACGCCTAGTTTTTTATAACACCCACCACAATCTTTTTTCACAGTCCATTGTGATCACAACACCCACCTATAGTTTTAATCACAACGACCTTAAGAACCGATAGTGTTAATACGTACGGCTATCTTTTTCATATCGGCAATCGTTTGTTTAGCTGAAATATGAGTTGTGTTTGTTTATGTAGTGTTGTAATTGTTTGCATTTGCAACGCATGGCGTTATATAAACATAATTTAATAAATTCTATATATTTCAAATATTTGAGGTCGTTTTGATCACAATGACTGTCGTAAAAAATGTCTGAGGTGGCCGTTACAAAAAAAGTGGCCGTTGTGAAAAAGTTGGCCATTGTGAACAACGTCAAAGATGGACATTGTGAGCGTTATGAAGGTAGCTGTTGTAAGTAACGATTGTTGTAGCCGTTTTAATAAATGTGCGCGTTGTATATGCATGTAGGAAAGTGGACCTTGTGAAAAGTTGGCCGTTGTGAACAAATGTCAAGGTGGTCGTTGTAAATATTGTGGGAATTTAAAAGTGGCCGTTGTGACGAGCCCCGCTTGTAAAAGTAAAGTAAAAAGTATTTGTCTAAAAAAAGTTGGAAAATGACGGCTTATAATTTATGGTACATTTGAAATATTATATTGTGATGTAAGTGTTATGTATGGTGCTTCAAAAGATCACTATAAATGTGTATAGTGTGGTGAAAACCGTGTGCAATAGTGGATTGGTTCGTCTTAGCTTATAATTAAGCAGATTATCATACAAATAAATAAATAAATAATTAAGTAGATAGTGTCAAACACTATGATTGAACTAGATTATGTAATTAGAAATTTAGAGTAAAAGTAATTTTTCAAAATTTAGAAAACAAATTTACTAAAGAAATTATGAAAGAATTAAAAAGTAGTTTGCAAAAGCAAACATTAGCTACTTACGTACTGTTACAAAGTAAATTAAAAAATATTTTCAAAGATAGATGAATTGTTGAAGTAATTATACAAAATTGACGATAAGAAAGTATAGTTCTCCAGTTATTTCTTATCGTTAATTTTTCTAACCACAATACCTGTGCAACTGATACTCTTATCTGCAGCTGTAGGTCAAGGCTTTACAATAAGTTGGTAGGAAATATTCCAAGTTCATTTTTTGTAAAGAAACTTTTAATCATTGCGAATATTTCTGTTAGGTTTGCAACAGGTTCATGGCTTTTCTCCACTACCAATTTTGAAATCAAATTCTCACTATTGGAATAAAAAAATTTTCCCACATTGATGCCAGGTTCATCATGCATATAGTAATTAGTTGTATCCTAAAATATTTATTTTAAACATTTGACTGTGAAGAAAGTATAGTCTGTTACACGGTAAGAAATAGGTTGTACAAATCATATCTAGAAAATCCAAATAAAGATAAAGGGAATGCTGTACTGTCATCTCTAAATAATGGAAGAAAAGGGAAATGGAATTCATTAATGGAAAATATGAATTTCGTACATTCAAGTCGTAAAAACTGGGCACTTTTAAATAAATTAGGTTCTACAAATCAATCTTCTAAAACAAATACAAAAATTTCTCCAAATTATATTGCTTCTCGGTTGGTTAATGTTTGAAACTCAGTAAAAGTGGACAAATCGACTATCACAAAGATGAAAAAGTGTCTACAAAAGGAAAGAAAATCTACACCTATCTCAGAAGATATATCCAGACGATGAAAGGTAAATATTTCCTCCTATAAATGATCAACTAATTGGATTGTTCTTCCTTGAGGAGGGGCACCAAAAAAACTGAAAAACGCTTTAATGGTTTTTTGGTGCCCCTCCTCAAGGATGAAAAACGCCTTAATGGTTTTTGGTGCCCCTCCTCAAGGAAGAACAATCCAATTATATATCCAGACTTTTTACTGTAGAAGAGCTAAAATATGCATTAAAAAGACCAAATCAAAGAAAGCTGCTGGGTTTGATGGAATACATCCAGAATTTCTGAAAAATTTGGGAAATTATTCTTTGAAGTGGCTATTTATGTTTTTCAATGATATTTATAATACAGATAAGTTATCAACAGATTTAAAGAAATGTAAAGCCGTGGCAATTTTAAAGAAAAACAAATGTCCTACAGACCCAACTTCTTATCGTCCAATAAGTTTGTTAAGTGTAGTTTATAAGGTTTTGAAATCATTGATTTTTCAAAGAATTAATCCGTTAATAGAAAAGAAAATACCAATTGAACAAGCAGGATTTTAATCTGGTGGAAGTTGTTGTGATGAAGTATTGGCATTAACAACACATATCGAAGCTGGATTTCAGAAAAAACTTAAAACTGAAGTTGCCTTTTTAGATTTAACTGCTGCATACGATACTGTGTGGAAAGAAGGTTTACTTTTTAAATTATTTAAAGTCATTCCAAAATTATTTCTTTTATTGAAAATATGTTGTCTAATCGGAAGTTTAGAGTTTTTGTAGGAGATAAAAGCAGTAAATTTAAAATTATAATAATGGTCTTCCACAAAGATCGGTTCTTGCACCTATTCTTTTTAATGTATATATTTCTGATCTTTCTTCATTACAATGTCGAAAATTCGTCTACGCCGATGATATGGCAATTTCTTTTCAACATTCAGATTTTTTCGAAATTGAAAATAAATTATTTGATGATTTGCGTATTATGGAAAATTATTTCAAAAAATGGCGATTATGCCCCAATCTTAAAAAGACAAAGGTTTCTTGTTTTCATTTAAGTAATAGAGAAAAAAGTAGAAAACTTAATGTTATCTTTAATAATACAAACTTAAACCATAATTTTAACTCAGTTTATCTGGGAGTAACTTTAGATACGTTTTTAATTTATAAAGATCATTTAGAAAAAGTCAAACAAAAAATGAAAACAAGAAATAATGTCATTCAAAAATTAGCAGGAACAACTTGGGGAGCAGATGCAAAGACACTTCGTACAGCTGCATTGGCATTAGTTTATTCTACAGCAGAATATTGTGCTCCTGTCTGGTTGAATAGTTATCATACAAAAAAATAGATGCCCAGTTGAATTGCACTATGCGTATAATTAGTGGAACCATTAAATCTACTCCTCTCGATTGGCTTCCTGTTCTTTGTAATATTACTCCATCGAACATTCGACGAAAAGTTGCGTTAAAACGAGAATGGAATAAATGCCAACTTAACAAAAAGTTGCCAATTTGGAATGACATTGACAACCCTCCTGCTAAAAACTTAAATCTCGAATTCCTATATGGTTGCAAGACTACTTCAGTACGGCTTTTCTGAAGTTGAAGAGTAGAAAAAATTATGGTCTGGAGTTGATGTTTTCAATAAACATCTCATTGATGATCCAACAATAGAAGTCCCGGGCTTTGATCAAAAGAAAAATTTGGTCAAAAGTAAATCGCATAAGAACAGGCCATTCAAAATGCAACTCTATGTTGTTCAAATGGGGTGCGATTTCTAATCCAAATTGTGACTCTGGAAACAAACCAGAAACCGTTACACATATTGTAGAGGATTGTCAATTAACAAAGTTTAAAGGAGGGTTTCCAAACATTCTTCATTTAACGGATGAAGCAATATTATGGCTTACGAATCTGAAGGACATCTGAAGTTCAGCAATATTTTGTATTCTTCTCTTGATTATCTGTTTTTCCATTATTTTGTTTTGCTATTTTTTAACTTTCTATTTTTTTTGTCATTGTCGTGACTGGCGCTTGGACCGGTCCATTATATGTCGTCATGCAATGGCTGTGCTGTTATATTTATGTTCTTATTTACCTTCTATAATGTTTACACACTTAATTAATATTATTACATGTGAATACTAAGGTGGGTAAGGGTTGGCATGTTTAGGTTTTAGTGGTTTTCCTAAACCTTGAAGTAAATGCTTTGCCAAGACGAACTAATCCACTATTGCACACGGTTTCGTCACCACACTATACAGGTTTATACTGATCTTCTGGGGCACCATACATAACACTTACATCACAATACAATATTTGTGTAATGTACCATACGAATAAATAAATAAATAAACGGTAAGAATAAAAACTTACGATGCTCGTGATTCCTCACTCTTGCTTCCTGCTCGTGCTCTAAACCTTACACTCGCATCAAACCTTGTTACAGAATATACATAATTTTTTTAGGGATGGTAAAAATAATTGTACTCTATAGAAACAGAAAACGAATAGGTGATATGATGGTTTCTTTACATGAAGGAATTTATAAACCTAATGAAGAAAGAGGAGGATTGTTTGAAAAACGGTGCATAAGTGACACAATTAGAGCTACAGAGGTCTTGGTGTGTATCAAAAATTGAGTATTCAAACTACTAAAAAACTTGCTGCAGACGTGGCTTTACACGGCGTCGATGTATCTTGTGTTAGGTTTAGGAATGACGACGAGTTTAAAAACACGATTCACAAAACCGTCCGAAATGTGGCACTTACCTTTTTGTACCATATCTTGGGTCGATACGCACACTTCTCCTTTGTGGGAAATTTGTTACGTTTATCAAGGGATGGGAATATTTATGATTACGTTGAGCGTTTACACCAGTGACGTAACAGTGATTGCAATTATTGCTCAAGCCAGTGCGCAGCTTAAAATATTGGAAAACGCAATTAGGTAGGTACTACTAGTGTGAGTACTCTCACCCGAATGCTATTAATATTCTTCGTAGAACTTACGTTCAACGTGGATTAAAAAATAAAGAAAAAAAAATGTCAGACGACGAGTCTGTAGATTTAACATTAAAAGAAACAATTTACAATCATCACTATGCGATTTTGGACACTATTTATACAATAGAAGATCTTTGTTGCTACCTCGCGCTATGCGTCTTTTTAGCAAATTTGGTACTTCTGTGTTTGCTTATGTATAAAACCTCAATGGTTAGCAAGATATTTGGTAACTAAATAATATTCAAGCAGAATTTTTTCAGCTACCCCTCAAAAGTTTGTTATTTGTCATGTACCTATCATACTGTTTCTTAATTGCTATTCAAGTCTTTTTATACTGTTGGTGGGGAAATGAAATGACTCTGGCAAATGAATCCTTGGCTTTTGGAATCTCTGAGACTTACAACCCAGATTTACCAGTATCTCATGCTAAAGCTTTAAAACTGATGATGATTCGCTCTCAGAGAACTTTATGTTTAACAGCTGGAAAGTTTGCGCCTCTATCTTTGGAAACTTATAAAGGAGTAACTGTCGAAATTTTGTCGATTTAAAATAATACACATAATTTTTGCAGATCATTAAAGGCTCTTTTTCATACTTTATGGTGTTACGTCAAGTGAATGAATAATTAGCAGAAATCGTAAAATTAACATTGCACCAAATAAATGAAGTTTGCACTTTAATATTTTTTAAAATTTCAATTGTTCCCACTTTTGTAAAAGAAAAAAGAATCACATTCCAAAATACGTAAAGAATACCGGAAAAACAGATTTTGAGGTGTTCACTTCTTTGTTGAAGTGAACTTTATATTGGCTAAAGACTTTTTTGAGAATATAAGGTTTACAATTTTGAAATGTAAGCATACACATTTCAAAATTTTAAACCTTATATTTTCAAAAAAGAAATGG
Organism: Abscondita cerata; assembly: GCA_030710515.1. Lineage (NCBI taxonomy): Eukaryota > Metazoa > Arthropoda > Insecta > Coleoptera > Lampyridae > Abscondita > Abscondita cerata. Next base: position 41,773 of record JALBCR010003400.1, on the reverse strand, counting down.
ATAAGATACAAGTATCTGCCTCTGTACCAAAACATTTATCTTTGCACTTTTAATTGTATTGCACTAAAGATAATATTAAATATAACCAAAGTGAAACAAAAATGTGTTGTAGCAACCAGTTCTTCTTTACAAGTTACGATATCATATTTTGATGGACTTTTAAAATAAAAAATAAAAGAGGACAGCGAGATCCTTGAAGCATCCCATAATATTTATTATTTTTTAGATTTTTTTTGTCCTATTCTAATAAACAGTGCTAGATTGGATGATAACTATTAATTTATGGTCTACTTGTTCAAGAATGAATGATTTATACTATGGATTAGCTACTTAAGAAGAAGTGGTTTATCGCACCCAATCTTCACTTGATGCCAAATATCATGTAAAAACAATTTTATGGTAATTGTGTGTGCTCCTAGTACATCAAATATTTGTTCTATCATAGGTAACATAACATAACAATTGACGGCAAATCTGAAGAGAACTGCGAAGCAGTTTAAGATATTTGTCGAATCATATCTGATGAACTATTTGAACTTTGTGTAGAATTTTGGTGCTCTAATAAAAACCGGGCTTTGCCTATGGATTTATAATACTGGCTTTCAAACAATTCAAGATTGTTAGAATCATGGTTCTCGGCTTCCATAATCTCATCTATTTGATCCTGAATTAAAATTTATCTAGTAGGTACTATTTTGGTTTATTTTAATTGACAAATTATTTTTTTTAACAAGTAGTAATAATTACTGGCCAAAATTGGGGCAATTGTAAACTAATTGCCTGTTATAATTGGCTTCTAAAATCTGGCCATGGATTTTGCAAAGGAGTAACATGGCGACCTTAGGAACGTTACTATTATGAATTACCCATTACAGGTCAGTTGCCTTTCCTTCATTAGAACTTTTGCGGTGATTAGTCTACTCTTCCCCAAAGTGCCTCATTTGAGAAATACATTAGCACAACAAAATCTGCAAAACATCTACTATTTTAATTAATTGTTTTTGCTTGCATCCCTCCGTTAGGTGATTTTTATTATATTCTTCTTTTTTTCTTCCATCCATCTTCTTCTGTTTTCTACCTCTCTCATCCATTTTATGCCTTCTCCATTTTCTCCTAGCAGAACTTCTCTTCTCATTTCCTCACTCCTTAATTCGCTGCACTCATCTCTAAATTCTCTCACATTTCCCACACATCCTACACATTCTTTCTTCATCTTTTTCCAATATTTATTTTCATTTTTCTTATTTCCTAGTCTATACCTTGCTACCATATGTTTTTCTATTATGTTCCATGGTCCTGTAATATATTTTGGTATTCCTTCCACCATTATATATTTGTATTTTGTGTTATACTTTGTTTCTTTTATTTTCATCTTCTCTATTTATTGATGGTTCTCTTCTATTCCCTTTATTTTTTTAATTGATTTACAAGTTCCCAAGTCTGCTATTTATTTCTGATTTTCTTTACCTTTTCTTCCATGATTTTTCGATAATCTATTTTTATCTTTTCACAACTATTCTTAAATTCTGTTCTTATTTTCTTATATTCTTCTATGTTTATTTTACCTTTTTTTAATTTTTTTCTCCTCTTTATCATTTCTGTTTTGCTCTCTCACACTACCTGTTTGTATAATATTTGTAGTGTGTCCTATATTAGTGTGTGATTGTGTTTTGTGAAATTGTGTAATTCTCAGGAACAACATGTTTTTCTTATTCACCATGGAGTACTATAAGGTACTGATCACCTTCCATATTTAATATTTGTACTAAAAACGCCTAAAAAAACACACACAAAAAAACTCTAACGAAATTCACGTACGTTTTGACGTTTTTTTATATATATATATAAAAACACTATACAGGTTTATACTGATCTTCTGGGGCACCATACATAACACTTACATCACAATACAATATTTATGTAATGTACCATACGAATAAATAAAGAAATACTATCTGTTCTACCATTCTGACTTTATTACCTGTTTATTTTTGTCCTTTTAAATCTTTGCTTTTCCGTTGCCATCTTCATTTACTCTGTAATTCTTTTCAACTCTTCTTCGATCTCTTCTGCTGTTTCCTGATTTTCCTCCATTTTATTAATATACTTTTCTATACTTTTCTCCTCCAAATTTTTTCTCTTCCCATACTATAATTTCTTCTTCTTCTTCTTCCTTTCCTATTAACATCACTTCGATCGGTTCATGATCTGATTCTACTTCGTCTCCTATTCCCAGTGATCACTCCCCAGGCTTGTATTTCCGTTATTTTTATTATTTTTTTTTTAATTTTTGTAAATGAGATTAAATTTTCTATAAGTAAGTATTAAATACAATTTTCAAATTCTGCACTTGTATAATGGTAGCGATATTCAACTTTTTTTCAAATAACATAATATACTTTTTTTAATATTTTGGATAGTACCTTTTATTCTGTTTACAACCATATAAAAAAATATGGGTCATACATAAGAATTTTTGTTAGAAGAATAAATAGTTAAAGGTAGGTTTGCTATAGAAATAACTGATTTTTGTCATTTTTATCTAGAAACCTATAAAAACAATGCGTAAAGTTAGTTGTCAAACTGATTTTCCTAATTTTTTAGTGTTCTGTTTATCATAATATACAGGGTCTCCCAGAGATCATTCCCCAGGCTTGTATTTTGGTTATTTTTTATTTTTTAATATATTTTTTAATTTTTGTAAATGAGATTAAATTCTCAATAAGATGAGTAAATACAATTTTCTGTTATAACATAATCACAAAAATAATAATAATCACATTAGCATAATGTCGCACTTTTCGGAATTGGTATAATTCATATTTATTATGATAAACGGAACACTAAAAAATTAGGGAAATCAGTTTGACAACTAACTTTACGCATTGTTTTTATAGCTTCTAGATAAAAATGACAAAAATCAGTTATTTCCATGGCAAACTCAGCCTCAACTATTAATCGTATTTTTCTAAAAAATTCTTATATAACACCCATATTTTTTATATGATTGTTAAGAGAATAAAAGGTACTGTCCGAAGTATTAAAAAAATATATTATGCTATTTGAAAAAAAAGTTGAATATCGCTACCATTATACAAGTGCAGAATTTGAAAATTGTATTTACTTATCTTATAGACAATTTAGTCTCATTTATGAAAATTAAAAGAAAATAATAAAAACATAAAAAATAACGGAAATACAAGATCTCTGGGACACCTGGTATACTCAATTTCTTTCCTACTTGATTCGTTAGCTATAACGTAGTCAATTACCGATCCTTCTGTCCCTCCAATATATGTTAGCTCTCTTTCTCCTCCTTCATCCATATTCCCATTCAAAATCGTCCATCCTCTCTCCTCACATACTTCCAATAATTTTCTACCTTGTCCGTTTATTATTATGTTGTGTTTAAAAAATGTGAATTTGACCTTTGGACGGAACACCCTTCCTTCCATCACGTTTTTCGGCACAAACAAGACATTGACTTTGAGTTAAAGGAACCGAGTATATCTTAGAGAAAGCCAACTTTTCCACTATTCTGGTTTCCGTTACTATACTTAAGGAAGTGGTTGCTTGAGAATATTCAGCTTCAACATCAATGAAAACCTTGCTTTCAAATTCCATTTGATTACTTTTTGCTGATTAGAGTTCTCCACTTTGTTATCGCTTTGTTCATGTCCTTTAGCTACATCTTTATTTCCTGCTGGCTCTTCTGTTTCGTCCATATTGTTTCCCATTAGCCCATTTTCTTCAACTGCATCATTTCCTGACGGTTCTTCAACTTCATTCATTACATTCTCATTCTGTACGTTTCCTGCCACTTCGTTCTGAATACCTGCTGGCGCTTGACCTTGCACAGGCTCTTGCTGCTGTTTTATTACTACTTCATTACCATCCTATTCGCATGTGTACATGCACCTTCTGTTGTCTTGTTGCAGTTGAATAAAAGCTTATTGCATATGTTGCAGACTCTCTCATTGTCCATGAATCCTCCATCACTATGTCGCCTGACGTAACTATCAATCCGCTTTTTTACGGAAGACACGTGTTTGGAAGTCGGGACATATCTGATGATGCATGTTCAATAATTTGAAGATTTTAAACGCGAAAACGATTTTAATTTTTATTTTACTGTGCTTCAAATAAGTAACGTGTCTAATTCAGTAAACATTCACCTACTTGATTTTTTGAATTAAGTGGTAAAAAATTGATGCGAAGGTCGTTGCTAAGCGTAACTAAGCCGATATGAGTGTAAACTATTAACTTTTGAGTTTTATTACAACAGTTTTGAAAGAGTTATGATATTTTGCATTTTTGGACATATATGATATGGTTACTTTCGAGAGTAGTCTTATAAAATTATTTTCGATAAAGTCGGTTTCAAACAATTCATATTTAAATGATGATGCCATTTTACCCAATGATTGATAAGAAATAAAAGGTATACATACCTTATTAGTAGAAACTGTATTACATCTTCGAATTTCGTGATTTCTTTCCAAGTACAAAATATTTTATATGAGTGATTGTAGAGTACATTATTATATTACTAGCTAAAATATGTAGAGCTATTAAAAATGTTGCATTAAAATGTTAAAATAAAAATGATAAATGATATTGAAACTGGAATATCAGTTTTGTAAAATGAGGAAAGAAATAAGTATTTAACCAAAATCAAGTTAAATAGTACCGACTCTACAATTGTTTAAACTGTAAACACAAAAATATTAAACATTGATATACTTATGAAATGACGTTTGTTATAAATATCAAGCTGTATGGAAAACATATGAAATCAACTTTGTTGCTTTCCATGACAAATATGCATGATTGGTATAGCATTGTTGCGTTTGCGTTTGTCTTGTCATCGTCCAAATCATGAAATTGTAAACATCACTCGTTGTCGCTTTGCTCGCCTAGCTAACTTTCTTCATGAGTGATTTGGAAACACTTTAGGAAGAACAACAGACTCCACTGAAGGATCCACTTTGAGACTTTCAACTAACCGTTTCTCTGTTGTAATTTCTTCAAATGCTGCTGCACCATTTTCTCCGGTGAGCGAGAATGGCTTCACTCTTTCTCTTCTTCATTACCTAACGTTGAATTTCATCTCACTTTCCGCAAAAAAGCATTTTTCTAACAGTAACTGGATTTGTTTAAAGAAATAAAATGGTTTAGACTCAGCAAGCTTGTCTTATCTTTCAAATGAAAGCGTAAATTACGTTTTTCACTAACTTGTCCGTGTAAGTTTACAACATCCGGATCACTAAGATATCTCTTTGCAACAAAAACTCTGTCATCTTATTTTTCTCCCTAGAGGACTGCCATCCTAAAACTACTGCATCATTTCCAGCTCCGGGTTGTTTCCACAGCTTTCTCACAGGATCATTGTAAAATAAGCGAAGAAAAGCGTTGACTGAGTAAACGGACAGATTAATTGAAGGCTTGGTTTGATAATTTTTTTAATTCTTAACACACATGAAAAACCATTCTTCCTATGACAAGCTTACCAATCAGCTTTAAAGTTTTATCAGCTAGCATAGCACTAGGATTGCTTTGAAAGTTTTAGAGAATGTACCCAGCCGTAATGTTCTTTAAAGCTTCGACTAAAAAGCCACTTATTTTATAAGCTTTGGAGCGTCTATGAAGAGCTTTTACATTTAATTGCAGCGGTTGGGCACACTCTCTGATTACAATAAGCCAACTACACTAAAACAAGCATTCTATTAGCCATTCAATAAACAACGTCTGCGTTTTCATCTCCCCGTCACATCCGGCGTCGTATCCAAAACCTAAATAGCTTTCGTGTAGTCATCCAACGCCTGATGTTTGTTTACCCTGCTACTACTCAACTTCTTCTTCTTTTGGTCCGGTTGGTGAGTCGAATTGCTGGAGAGTCATCATCAGAGTGAGAAAACAATGCAGACGAATTTAAAAGTTTGTTCTGAAAGTGACTTTTGTGACCGCTTCACTTCCTTTCTACTCTTTTTTTCATCTTTTTGAGTAAACTTGTTCTTCATCTTTCTCTTCGATTTTGCTTTCGTACCACTCATGCTAGCCTTTGCGTTCTCTTCATCATCAGAAGAATGAGCTTCTCTGTTTGACGATCATGTTGTTGCTTTTGATGATCTTGGCTTGCATCAAATCATTCGTTGTTCTGGATGCGATCCTTCATCTGAAGTACTAGTAAATGACTTTCGTTCTTCAATGGATGTCAAACGTTTCTTTTTTTCCATTTTGCTCTAGACTGCTTCAACTGCTTAAACAAATCTGCTACTTTGTTTGGCTTTCTCCTTTGTTCTTCCTCTTCCTGTTTTTGTTGAGTAGCGTTTTTGCAAGCACGATTTAAACGTTTCATTTTGTCATTCATTGAGACGTAGTAATCATTGTAGTCAATTACAACGTCAAAGATGGAATGATGCTTTTTCTCTTCTTCCTTATCATCGGAATCTGAAGAGTCTCTTTTTCCAAGACAACTCGTCTCCTCTTTTCGGTTTCTTCTTTTTACTCATTCATTCCCCAACACCAGAGTCCCCACTACCAGAGTTATGTCTTTCCCGTTTACTTTCAGAGTCTCTCTTTTCACTTTGATCGCCTTTGCTCCTTTCTGTTAAAATGTCCATCATGGGTGATGATTGATTACGGACATCGTTATCATCATCTGAATCCAGGGAGCTAAGAGTTCTGTCTGGCATCTGTTTCTCTTTATCCTTTTTGGATGAAGACGATTTATTGTTACTGCTCAAACTACTTTAACTCGGTAGAGGAATGACCATCCATTTAACTTCTTGATGACTTTTGTGTTTGATGATGGCTACTACTGTGATGTTTAGAGGAAGACAAACTAGAGGACTTTGATTTGTGCGATGGTGACCCTTTCAGATTTGATCTTAGATCGATTCCCACTGCTTTCTCTATAATCCTTTTCCTCTTTTCCTTTCTATGATGACCACTTTCATGATGCGAATCCTCATTTTTACCAACCGATTCATTCTAATTGGAGGAACTACTTTTCGAATCTTTCTTCCTTTCATCCTTATCCTTACTACTCGACGATTTGGAGAGCTCCTTGATTAGAATGAGATTCACTGTTTGACAAACCAGAATGATGTCCATGGCTTCTACTGTCTCTACAGCCAGCTCCTAAAGCCACTGGTTTTATCTCATCCTTTTATCTTTGTCCTTCTTTGAACTCTCTTTAAACTGTTAATAACTTTATTTCGAGACGTTAAGAGAGGCGTTTGGACACTAGCCAGAACAGCCACCGTAGTTTCCTGGTGGACTGGCTGCACTTTCAAACTTATCTCGCCCTTTAAGGAACCCAACTCATTTTTCTTACTAGAAGATTGATCTTGGCCAGAAGTCAATTTAGTATTATCACTCCCTCCACTATTACTTGGAGTCACATGTTTTATATGAACTTTTCTCTGTGATGGTAATGCTGTTGAGACTGAGACGCAAACTCACTTTTACTTTCTGAAGCATTACTATATCCAACATGGCTTCCATAAGTGTCCGTCCTACTCACTTTACTACTTTTTCCACTTATCTCAACAGCCTTGCTCTCATTCCCACTAAACAACTTTAACGACTGCTTACTATTTCCACTGTTGTTTTCATACCCGTTTCTCCGCACCGGAATGTTTTTGTTAGTGTTTGCTCTTAGGTCAGTAAGAGTTTTTAATAAGCGACGGTTGCCTGAAGGAGACCTCTCAGTTTAGACACAACAAACAACATAACTCATTGCAATGTAGCTCTGCTCTACCTGAAACTTGATGTCAGTTATCAGCAGAACCTTCTGTTGCCGGTTTCGGAGGCTTCTTCTTTACAAAATGAATCCAAATCCTAAAAATGAATACAACGTTTCCCACCACATTTAAAAATATTATCACTTTATATTGAGAAACTTTCCAACTCTGGAAGTCACAAGGGCATACTTAACATTTTTGTCACTCCTGGGATAAACGCTGCCTTTATCGGTTCAATTCCTCTTTCTCGGACTGGTTTGCGATTTGCCGTATCCTCCTGTAGTTCTCACTCATGTAGTCTTTCTAAACTTAAGTGTAGTTGAGAGTAATACTAGAATGGAATTGTGAAACTTTCAATCCCCGTGATACTATTGAGGTTTACGGAAATGGGGAAGGTGCTTGAAGCTGAGTTGCTAAAATAGAGAAGATTTGAAGAGGGTTTGGAAGATAATATGGTGACTGTGAGGATGACGCTGGAAAAGATGGGATGGCAGGACTGGAAAATAATTTTAAAATAAGTTTTACTCATTCCTGTATCTCCTCCGCTGAGTTCCAAAGTAGGATGAGTTGGGTTAATAGGTGAAATCAAACTTTCCAAGAGGCTTGTTCGAGGAAAAGCAGAAGGGGTTAAAGGGATACTTGGGTTGAGATACTTTCTGAAGATAAGCTTCTAATGACAAGTAAAGACTTTGGCCTTATAGTACCCTAATGTACTTAAAAGGGATAGTAAAGTCCAAGAAGAGGGCTAAACTGTGGAGCTGGTACAACAATGACTTGTGATTCTTTGGCTTCCTTTCCTTTTCCTTTGATATTCAACTGTTTCGACTTTTCAAGGTCTCCTTTCTAATTTGCTGTAAAATATTTAACTTCTTATTGTTCACTTCCGGGCAGATGAAGTTTCATTAAGCCTGGCTTTAACCTAGCGAAGCCCAAACGCGCCATACCCAACATTACATGCACAATTAAGTTTAAAATAGCTTAACTAGAATATGTTTTCCTTTCAGAATACTGGACAGAAACTCAGTTCTAACGAACTATTGGCTCATAATTATAAGTTTTGTATTGAGGTTTAAGTTTTGAAAAGTCTTTATTGTAAACACGACAACACATTTGAAAGATTGTGACAGAAGCAGATTATGCAGATTCATGCTTAAGAAAAAATGAGCCCGATTGAGCGACATCGTAGTAACACAAAAATCACTTTGTTCATCGTGCACGTAAGGAACACTTTTAGAATGCAAGGGTTAATGTACTCTAGCCTTTCATGAAGGCAGGTGCACTAGTAACCATGCATTTTACATAGAAAAAGTGTACCCTGCCAAAATCTTAATAACGTTGGTGGCACGCAATACCCTTTTTGAAATTTATTTTAATCAAAAGTTCAGATATGTCGCTACAAAATATAAAAAACTGGAGAGAGGTATTGCGTGCCATTGAATCTACAGGGCTTGGCAAAACCGTTTCCTAAGTGCATATACTCCTTTATCAATAAAACCTACAGTGTTCGGTAATTATTATTATTACCTACCAAACAAACCTAAGTGTAGAGATAATTACTTTATTAAATAATTTCGAAATTTCAGACTGCGAGATTACTGGTATGTAATTCTAAATATCAGTTAGATTGCCATTCTTAAAAATCAATTAATTTTGAATTCCAACGGCTTAATTTCATTGTTAAACTATCAATCGGTACTTCCCGAATTTTAAAGTCATTAACTTAAATCTATCGTTTTTTTCAACTTTTCTTTCAAAAGTTCCATATGTTCCTACACGCTTGTTAGTATCGGAAGACGTGATGTTCTGCGTGAAACGCTTGTTTTTATTTTATAAAAGAAGTAATTCTGTAGGAGAATTATTGAAATGGACATTAAGACTAAAGACGGAGACGCCTGGGTATATAGTAGAAGAAGAAGTAAATCTAAAAAAATATGGATAGAAACAAAAGAGAGCGTTGAGATATAAAGAAAGGATAGAAAATAGGACTGACAATAAGATACTACATAAATCCTGAAAATAATGGAGACCATAAAATAAAACGGCGAAGAAAAATGAACAAAATATTATGAAAGATGCAAATATAAGAGAAAAGAGATCAGGTGGTTAAGAGAGGATGATATAATAGCGAGGGATAAAGAAACACAAGTTTTGGATGAGTGATGAAGATATAATGTGCAAATTGTGTGGTGATGAATGAGAGAATGTAAAACACTTAAAAAGAAGAGTGCGGAGAGTTAAGAATTGTGGAAACGGAATGGAAAACTCTGCCTGTGAGTTGCAATGAATGGACTGAGTTGCTTGCAACCGGTTCCAAGCCCGGATAAAGAGAAGGGTTAGGTCGATAGCCCTGCTTCCTATCACCTCTAGGGTAGCTTACAAGAATTAAAAATAAAAATGTTCTTCTTTACCGGCATTCCTAAACGTCATTTAAAAATTTAAATTACAAAGCTTCCAAAAATCAGTGGACATGGAAACTGATAATGAAGAACTTTCTAAAACTCCTCCCGGTATTAAAGAGGTAGCAGATAACGTGGTTCCGGATTTGTTACTTGCTAAATCCAACAAAATATATGAAAATACATACGATTACTTTTAAAATGATGTCGACTTAAAAAGCAACGGAAAATGTGCTTTTATTGTATTTACTCCAGTTCTACGAAATAATTTTGCTTTATATTCAGACTCTACAATTTGATTAAAATTAGATTTTTAAGAATAATTTGTAGTGATTCTCATGTCATTTCTCATGCATAATTTCGTACTGTTTATTCTTATTTTGTCAATGATTAATCGTAAATTCTCGGATCAATTCGGTATTAACGATATATGCGGGCCTAAAAGTAAAAGCGGGCCTAAAAGTAAAAAATGCGGGCGCAAAAGTAAATCGAGCGAAAAAGAGTCGTTTTACGCTTGCGGAAGCGGGTGTAAAGTGAATCATTAAATATAGGAAGTGCAAAAAAGAACTTAGACAAGGGTGCGGTCTGTCACTCACATTGTTTAAAATTTATTTAGACAAAGCGTTAGTTAAATAGACAACTAAAGTAAGATTTATGAAGCTGCAAATCGGAAATGATAAGCTTATTTAGCTTATAATTTACTGGACGATCAAGTCGTTATAGCCGAAGTCCTAGACGAGTTGAACTACATGGTGAGAAAGTTACAAGAACAATACAAACCTACTGGACTTACAATCAATATTGAAAATCGGAATACATTACAGCAAAAGATTTAGAAAAAGATATGGCTTGTAATAGAAGAAGATGAAAACTGCAGAAGGAGAAGCGGCATATCGGTCCGTAGAGAATCCGTATATACAGGGTGGTGCTTATGAAAACGGGTCATAGGTTACTGGTTTTGGTATCAAAATGAAGCTAATATTAGTCCGTACAGCTTGCTATTAGGAATCAGCTGAATTTCACGTTGTTTGTCGACATCGATGATATAGGGCTGTTAGCAAAGTTTACGGCAAATAAATCACGAACCTACAGTGTTGTAGGTTTCCACCATAAAAACTCTCTCTTTGTTCGAATAAACCATATTGAAATAAAACCTGAATTGTTATGACTTTTATTAATGATTGTCAAAACGTAGGAAGGTTACAATAAATAAACATCAAAAATTACTAATTTTTATTGATGAATTTTGAAAAAGACTTATTTCTGGTCGCGAGCGCTATGCGAGCAGGAATTAAAAAAAAACAGTTCACAAGGCTAAATCCCTATGACCGCTTTTCAAAAGCACCACCGTGTATTAAAAAAAAGAAGGGTGAGGGAAATTAATAATTGAGGAAACGGAATCGAAGACAGTACTAGCAGAGAAAGGAGAAGTGATACAATGGATGAAGAAGTGATGGAGAAAAGATAAAAAGACGGAGGAGAGGAAAAATTGAAGTTAAGTTTAAAGTTAAATGGAGATTATATGAGTATAACAAACGGAAAAAACACCAAAAAATTTTACTCGAACACGTGTTTCAATAGCTAAGCGAACCGATACTTTTTGGTGCAGTTTTTTGATGTTTTTCCGTTTGTTAAAATAGACGCTGGAGTTTAGTGTTTCATTCCTTTGATCAAAGGTATGCGAGTATATACTCAGTATACTATTGGCGCGGAGTAATAAACCTGTCAGAATTATCGAATCTCCCGTATTGCATTGGATACATTTGGAAAATCATATTTTAGTAGGTAAATATATTATAATAGTAAAATCTACCTTGATATGAATTATTATGTGGTTTCTTTTATTGTTTCAATCCTTACTTTGTGGAATCTACAAATTTACTTCTTACGTATTATATACCATTATTTTTGTATCTTGGTATAATACCCACATCTACAGCTATGATTCTCGTTTCGTCAGTACCTGGGCTGATGGCAACGTGTTTACACAGATTAAACCATTGTTCTCAGACCTAGATGGGTCGATATGCTGCAAGAGCGGCACAATGATCGTATTTGGTTAGAATTTATTGGTTTTTACTTAACCGTAGAAGTACCGCTTTCACAAGAAAATAAAGAACTATTTCAAGCAATTATGATTTATTACTCCCGCCAATAATATACAGACTATAGTTAATTTTAATGCATAGGTATATTTAAAGAAATTGCATCATTCGTTATTTTAAAAAGCAAATAAATATTATTCAATTCAGTTTAATTCACACACATAATTGTGGGTATCTACGTACAGTGAGAATTAAACTTAAACGGTAGGTTTTAAAAAATAGCCACGTTTTTATTCACAAAACAATCTGATGTACAAATTGCATCTACTCCTTTGGGACAAACTAGATACCTAACTACCAAGGAATCGATCTTGCAATTAAACATGTTAATAGCGGAGGTACAATGCATTCACATTTAATGACATTGTCTACCCGTTCTAAATAATTCATTTCTTTTCTTTAAAATAATCTTGTAGATTCAAAACTGCATCCCCGTAAAAGCACTTCAATGCTGAAACAAATTGAAATGATAATATAATTTAATTAATTCAATACAAAAACTTAAAAATTAAAAATAAACATCCTACACAATGATTGAAATTGAATAACATAAACACAATAAAGAAAATTGATTCACAATATGAAATAGTAAATAAAACTTACAAACAATTGATTCTCATTAATGTCAAATGAGGTACGATTCAATAATGATATCACATAAATACAATGGATGGTTATTGTATACGTGAACGATGACGTGGTCAATTATTTTATTTAACTAAAAATATCAGCAGTAGATAGAATTTTTAAAAATAATATTATGTGTTTGTTACTTCTAAGAAAACTGTTGGTACAACTTTTAAAACTAGTGATGATGGTTGCTTAACTTCATTTTATATAATTTACTTAAAATTGTTTTGGTCCTTTGACGTCGGATTAGTCTATGGTTCATCTACTTCATCATTAGTTTACTACGATCAAATACATTAACTAAGCCAACTAGTTTAACCTACCATCACTATTGCTCAAAACTTAAAGAATAAGGAGGCTACAATTTAACGTGGCAATCAAGTGTATAGATGCATAATTTGCATTTGTTTTGAATACACAAATTGTTTAAATTATTATAATTAATTTAAGAAGTTGATTTAGTAACCGTAATTTCTACTGTATTTACACTTGACTGTGAAATGTAAATATTCCGATTAAGCCCCTCCGGTCAAAATATAAAATTTGTGCGCGACGTCCAACTCTTTTTGGAAACGTCTTATATTACAGCGTGTAAATGGATTTTAAATCGGTAGATGTCCAGTTCCGCCAGCAAAACCGCACCAGAAATAGGTAAACAACTCAACCGTGTCTTCGAAGAGATACCGCTCTTTGTGCCGATTCCGTTCCCTTCTTCCTCGTTCTCGCCTGCCTGGGTTGCCAGTACGTCACCTATCCTCAGCCCTCGTTCACGTGGTTGTTTTGGACGTCAACGTGGTCAATCCCTCTCCGCCCTGATGCTTAGCCCGTTGTTTCGTGGTCATTCACGCACCCTGCATACATCGCCGCCCAAACTTCCTTTCCGACCCCCCGCTGTTGCATGAAGCCTAGATCTAAATCTTCTTCACTAGAGCTACCCGATTGCAACCGGCCGTAGGAGTAAACTCCCCCTTCATAACATTTGACTTCTAAGACGTACCGTTTTCTAGTTAAAACCCTGCTGGAACAAAGGTGTTACAAGTTAATCCGTATAAGCATGCAGGTTGTCACACCAAGAAGTCAACGGTAGCCGTACATACGATTAGGTAATAGGAATAACAAGATACTCTTCGAAAGGTTGAAGTTGCTGGTAACAATGACTATCACAACAGATTAGTTAGAAAGGTAATCGAAATTCATAAACATCCAAAAACTTCAACAGAGACTTCTGAGACTCAATCCAATCTTCAAGAACACCTGAATCGTACCTTACGAAGATCCGCATTTGACCGGCGCGGCGTGATAAGCGAGTCCTGCCCGAAGCAGAAATCATCACTTGTCATCTAACAATGGAGAACAATGGAGCGAAACGTTACAAAGAAATTCCCATCAACGACTGCTTTTACACACCTAATCTAGACAACACTAGTTTATTCCTGAAAAGATTTAACTACTTTAAGAGGGTATTTGCCCCACACAGCTAGGCTATGGTTCACCGTGCATTTATGAGTAAAACATTTTATATGTGACTATTGACTTTTTAACAACAATTTTTTAAATTTTGAACCGCATACATATTTTATTGCCGAAAACATCAATGCATGCCCGCCATGTGTTAAAATTTTGTTTTGATACAATCAAATGCATATTTTGAAGAATATATTATCACGATATTAAGTTAATTTTTGAAAGTTTAGTCTCTTCAAAACACATATTTTGAGAAAAACTCAAAATTTATTACACAAGGGGCGTAGAATCATAATTTCTCTTTCCAGATTTTTGTTTGAACGTTGTATGTTCTTTATTTTTACAGGAAATAGTTATTTTGCTACCGCTGTTTTATGCATTTCAACACCAGGGCAAATACCCTCTTAAGGAATATATTCAAAAGGTCCAAATCTTTTACAATTCAAGTTTGACAAATGCTGATTAAAAGTAAACAAAGGCCGCGTTTTCCAAATTGGATCCTCTCTATCATCAGATGATTGATGGTAAAGATTTGATCACTACAACTACGGTTTGGCTTTCGGTTTTTGCAACAGCCGCAATTTGATAATCATCACCACAACAAGGCTACTGTATTAATAGAATATCGTTTTTTTTTGCGCGGATGGACATAATTGTGGTTAGAATTTCAAAGTTCACATAGATTCAAGTTCAACTAAAGAAAATATTTTACTAACATCGGAACACTAAGAGACCTTTTTTAGAAAAGAAATGTTGGAACCCAATTATTGATAAATTGAATTTGAAGTTTTACGTGGCCGATTTTGATAACTCCGAAAGTTTAAAAAAATAATTTCTACAAAGGTACGTCCATGTTATCCCACAACATATATAAATATAAGTTAAAAAACATTATTGCCTCAAAACGGCAAAAGTTAACTAAGTTTTTTCGAATTCATTTTTAGGATCTAACCAAGAAATGTATGTAGTTTAAATACTTACGACTGTTTTTATTTTTTTGATTTGTAATAATCTTGTCTGGCTGCTCGGCATTAGCTAGAAAAAGAAATTCAAATTAAAACGTGCAAAAAAATAATTATTTAACTTACGACAAAACCACGATGACGGACAATTTGGAAGAATATTATCCTGATACAAGGGCACACAACGGTCCTTTAATTGCTGAACATATTTTAACTGTATTCCGCATTCGATATTTCTACAAAACGGTGCTACTAACTCTCCTTTAAAATTTGGTAGACAAACGCAATGCAAATTAGTGTTGTTTGGGTAGAATATTTGCCTCGTTATAGTATTTTTTCCATCTACTTCACATGTTGGAACGTTATCGAACGGAGCTGATAAATTAGATAGAATATACAGATTGATGCTGCAATGTTTTGTTTTCATTTTGCAATTTTGTAGTTTTATTTTCGTATTGCAGACGATACAGAAAGAAAATCTCTTTAGTACTGTTTTCGAAATTATAAAAATTTTAATATGTAAAACTGCAAGCGCATCGTATCTAATTATTACTGGCACATCAAGTCTATGGTGATCATTTTTTAAAATTTAAAGTTTCTAAATTCCAGCGAAATAGAAAAATAGTATGAGCAACATACGTCACATCTTCAAATAAAATAAAATAAATACTCTGAGAAACAGGATATAATAGAAAAAAGAGGAAACCACATTCGATTAATTCGTTAATGCATAGGAACAAAAAAATAAAAACACAGGAACGAAAAGAAGAAAAATGAAATGATGAAATTATGTAAAAAGATGTTAATAGAAATATGGAATATGATAGAAAAAAACAAAATAAATGAGAAATGAAGACAATCAATAAGAACTTGAAAGATAAATACAAAAACTAGATGAAAGGATAAACATTCGGAAGAAAAGATTAAAAAATACCAAAATAGAAAAAAAAACAAAAAACGGGATAATGAAAGAGATGGAAGTGAACGGGAAAAGAAGAAATTGAAAAGAGAAGTGGATAATATATTTAAATCTAAAATGGGAATAGAGAGGAAAGAAGGGTACAAAGAAGAAAAAATTAAGCAAATGAGTTTTTTTGTGTTTTGGAATGTGGATGAGATAAAACTAAAGAAAAGGATTTTTTTGGAGGTAGATTAACAGATTTCAAGTTGCGGACTATTGAAGGTTGATATACTACCAAGAAAATGTGAAAGGCAAAGTTGTCAAGGAAATACATTGGAAGGTACAGTTTGCAATAAGAAAGAAAAAAAGGGCAAAGTAAGAGAAAGAATATTAACAGTGATTAGAGAAAATTGCGTATTAGAGAAAAATGGAAAAAATGAGGTAGTGATAAAACATGTAAAGAAAGGAGAAGGAGAATAAATTGTGATAACAACTGTATACGTACAAAGAGGACGAGAGAGACGATAGAAGGAATAGAAAGGATATTAAGTAAAAAAAGAGATGAGTGAGTGTGAATAGAAGGAGATTTAATCGTAAAATAGAAGAAATATAGATTGTTAGGGTAGGAAAGAAGAAACGTCGAAGAGCCATCTGTTGCAATTAATGCTCAAGGGCGAGGACCAGAACAAATGACAAAATAAAATTAAGGAGAGAAAGAAAACTATAGATGAAGGATAGTATTGCAAAATATAAAAGAACATGAAAAAAAAACAATGGGTGAAGCAGTTAGCAAAGAAATAGAGAAAGTAGTGAAAGAATGAGATACGTAAAGGGAATTTGGAAAGGAGGTAGAAAATAATTGGTAAAATAAAGAGATTATGAAGAAAACAAGAAGGAGAAAAAGAGGGAAGAATGTGATCCAAAAAAATACAAAAATGAGGATGAAGAAGTAAAGAACTTGAGAAAAGTAAGCAGAAAATAATATAGGAATTAAGAAATGGAGCGATTATTATATGGTATTGTTAGATGGAGAGGAAGTAAGTACCAGAAAAGCAAAAGTACAAAAAAAGGAGAGTTGAAGAGGCGGGGATAAATAAGGCAAGGATAAGATGAGTAAAAAAATTTGTCCAATATACAAAGATGAGACAAAAAAGAAGAGAAAATTATAGAAGAATAAGAATAGCAAATATGGAGTTCCAAAACTCGATGATACCAAAAACAAGATTAGAAAGAAAAGAGATACCGGATTGTTAATCAAGATTTAGAAAAGAAAAGGAACCATGTATAACATATACATATAAGGAAGAGAGAGAAAGTATATACATTTATTTCTAAATATAAAAGCAGTATCTGACAATGTGAACAGCAAAAAATTATGAAAATACTTAAAAAAGCAGATAGAAGAAAAAATAATTAGAAACTTAAAGAGATACACAAAAGACAAAGGGTTAAAGCAGCGGTGTCCATTGAACCCTGGCCTGTTTGCATTATACGTAGTAGATTTGTAGGGCCACTAAGGAGGCAGATAAGTGGAGAAATGGGTGTTGCGTTTCTAGCGGCGCGAACGTGATAGTGATAGTGGCGACGAAAGAAAATGAGACGATGGAGATGGTAAAACTAGTAAATAGATTGAGGCTGAGGCAGAGGTGCCCGTTGAGTCCTGTGTGGTGGAGAAGAAAGAAAGTGAGATGATAATGATAATAAAAGTAGTGAGATGATTATTGGGTTTTCAAAAAAAGGAGAGGGAGAGAAAATGGACAAACTGGTTGTGGGAGAAAAAAGAGATTAAAAGTGTGAATGAGGTGACATATTTAGGATATAGACTAAGGCATGACAATAGTGACGAAGTGCATATTAGGGAGTTAATAGAGAAAGAAAATAGGATAATAGCACAAGTATGCAATTTAGTGAAAGGGCGATGAGAAATGAGATCAAAGAAAAAGATAAATGTTCGGTATAAACTGAAAAAAGTTTTAAAGAAGAAATATGACATCAGGTTTAGATAAGACGACGTCCGGATATAAAGTAGAGGAGATAAAATTATAAAATAAGAATTGTAGCAAATCATGGGCAGTGACATATGAAGAAGTAATGCAGGAAAGAGAAGATAATGAAATATTAAAAAATTGTTGGAAAGAAGTAAAGAAAGGTAAAATCAAGCATGAACACTAAACAAGAAGGTTATATTAAGAAAGAGGGAGGAAATGCTAAAGAGTAGATGAAAATAAAAAGGACCAAAATGAGATAGGAAATTAGAGGTAAGGGTTCAGAAAGAGGGCACAGATAAAGAAAAGGAAATACAACATTGAGATATGGCGAGATAGTAACATAGGAAGTCTTATAGTATATAGTCGTGGAAAGTATAAAAGAAAACGAAAATAAATATTGGTGGAAAGTAGATTATACGTGAGAACCTAGAGCAGATGATTAGGAGATGTGAAGAATTAAGGGGAAGAATAAAGAGCGAAGAGAAAATTCTGCATGAAGGTGGTCAAGGAGTAAAATAGAAGCGAAAAGAAAACGGACACGAGGAGTTTAATTATGTTAAGTGGTGGGTATTAGGTAGAAATAGAATGGATAGTTTTTGTTAATTAAAAGATAAGTAAAGTATACATACATACATTCATACATTTACTTTATCTTCGTGCAAAAAAAAATTTTGTTGCTTGACACTTGTTTTTCATTATTTAATAATGTTTTTGAACTTACGACACCGATAACCTCTATTGCAGCATTCACTTAAAGTATAAATATGATGACAGTCCCGGTTTGGTAAAGTTACTTGCCCTATTTCAGGACATCTTAATAACGAACTAATAAATCTGAGAATTTTACTGTAAGATATAAGAAAAAACTTTAGCAATCTATTACCCTCCTTCGCGACAACGACAACTACTACTGCAACTAAGTAAAGCAACACTTGGAGGTAACACTTGTTTGAATCTATATTTTCCCTTTTATACGAGCAACCTCCTTCAAATACGTGGTCGCAATTGTAACTTACAGCATCATTAGATTTGACTTTATCTCGCTACAACCCAGCATTTTGGTATAAAAGTTTTGTGCGCGTTAACATCTGAAAATTTATATTCTGATTAAAATTAATAATTGTTCTAACATTTTTCTATCTAAGCGTAACCAATTATCAATTATGAAATAAAGTCTATTGAAATTCTAAGAAACGTTAATTATGAGACAAACTTAATTAACATAAATATTAAGCTGTTATGAAATTCTCACCATTTAAACCAACCAACAGTGATATAAATAAATAGAGAACTTGGAATATGTGCACTACTTAGGGAACAATAACAGTTGAAATACACTTTCACTGATAGCTGCCTCAAGCACTAACCTTAGAAGTACACGAACGTCAGCAAGAGAAGAAGGTGGCACTATTAATTACTGAAAATTGAATTTCAACAACAAATGAATAATTCCGTTTAAAAGAAAATCTACGAATTTGATCGAGGTTGTTTCAATGCTAACCGGTTCTCGTCGTGTTGTATAAAGCTTTCTATTGAGATTTAGAAACAGCATTCCATGTAATGATGTTACTGAACGTAGTGTTTATATTTACTCTAGTGCTTAAGTGCAGTTATCGGAACTGTTGGTGCGTGATTTCATTACAATTTGTTGCTTTTAACAATTTAAAATCGGTGTTGCTGCAGTATATCCTTGTAAAACTCCCGATGATGAGGCATCATTTTGCGTATCATTATTTTCTTGTCCATCTTTGATGCATGCTTTGGGGTAGCGAACCCAGCGCGACTGACTATGTTAGAAAATCGATGTGTCTGGGCTAGAAGCGGAGACTTTATGGGCGGTTGTGGTAATCTGCCAAATGACGATCCTAACGTCGCCAATCTCCACCTAAAAACTAAGTGCACCGACGAAAACTACTACTTAGATCACAGCAACCACCGACAACCCACAGTACAGACGACGAACTTTTGAGCAGATATAACTGATGCTGTTGGAACAAAAACTTCTTCCTGATAATACGTATTGCAGGGTACCAACATACAGACGACCGATTTTACAAACAAATTGCAAACTGCAATTGATGAATTTCCTTGGTTGGTTCATTATTAGATTTTCTCACATGGAATATCATGAAGGCCAATTTGTGCAGATAGATGCAACGGAGTACTGATTAATAACCGTTACGTATTGACCAACGCTTACTGCGGAACAGAAGGGTAATTATTTTAAGAATTATTTATTACATTAACTATCTTAACAACTAGCATAAAAGTGAAATGGGCTGAATACAACACCAACAAGTCAGTTAGTTGGGGGAGTCTACATCAAATCTGGAAGACTGCACTGATCCCGTTCTGTTAGATTTACCTTTAAGTAGAAGAAATAATTAGGGCTGGAAAACAATCGAATGGGCCTTACGATTTTAGTTTGCTGCGATTAAATGAAACAATTACATTATTCAGGTTTGTTTATTATAATAAATAAAATTTTAAATTCACGGTTTTTAGATTATATCAGACCAATTTGTTTATCAATCTGATCAATCTCTGCGTCCAAACCTACATTCTTTGTGATTTCCGGATGGGGAGAATCAGAGTAAATGATTTAATAAATATACATTAAGCATTTTGACATAAATTTGTTTCTGAAGGGCAATGCTGGTGTTCCTAAAAAGGCGGGTTTATAATCTAGTCATATGATGAAGTATGCTACAAAAAGCAGGATTGGCTTTGAAGGAAATGTTAAATTTGCTAATGTTAGCTTTTATTTGTACAAATCCCATCCAGAACCAAGTTGGAATGGCGTTGCAGTAGTGGTATGCACGGGAGGGACCATTTATGCACTGACGCTGTCGCGTAAACACCAGTGGTTTGTAGATGGCATAATCAAGTTGCTGTAATGCATGATGGAGTCCGAAAGAAACACATGCTCTGAGAGTAATCCAATAAATGGTATAAGAATAAGACCGAAGATACAATTGATTGGATTTTATCATCAATTCGCCCTTGATACTGTTTTAAAATAACAATATTTTAGAACACTTTTCTTTATATTTAGGTACCTGTAATTTATATGTAGAAGAAAAATATTATTATATTTTTCCAAAATTCCTTCTTATTGTTTACCATCACACTTGGTGTTTGAATCTAGAATAACATTAAATTTATAAGTTACCGACTGATTTAAAACTAAAGTAATCATTTTGTTAATTTACAATGAAACTATCAGGTTACTAAATTAGTCACATGGGAACAATTGCCTCAACCAAATGGTACAAAAGAGTGAAAACTCGGCTTACGCATAGTTCTGACAATATTCATGACTCCGAGTTAAGACCACCGGCAACTGGCCGTTACCAACTGGTCGCGGTCAACTACCCGCGAAACATCTGGTTGTACGGTAGGGACAACTGTGCGTGAAACAATCTGTTTGATAACTGGTTGCCATCTATTCTCTTTCTCGTATTAAGTAATGGCAGCAATTAGATGTACAGGATATTGAAAATTATTTTGAATGTTAATTTTGTTAACAATTAATTTTTGAATTAAATTTACTCATTGTTTGTTTTTATTAAAGTATCAGATATCAGAAGTTTTAATTATACCACGTTTAATAACATTGGATTTAATTCTTAAATTAGATAATCTCTACTCACACTCAATAAGTCATGAAGCCGGACACTTCTTATCATGTGTAAATTATAAAATTTACAATATTAAAAGAAAATATTTAATAACCCTGAGATAGATATGAAAAATATAATTATTTTTAAATATTTAAGCGGGCAGTTACTATTACATAATGATTAAATTTTAAAATTCGGATTAAAATTTACAAAGAATAAATAAAACATAGTAATACATATCCATTGCCGTATATTTCACTCAAATTAAATCTCTAAGGGATACAAAATCTTTGTCAAGTTTGGACATCAGGTGTGTTTATTAGTAAATACCTTTGACACCTCCGTAGAAGATATAACCGTTTTTTACAGTACATGTACGTGAATTTTTCCAATTTCAACGTTTAATCTAACAAGTAATGGGATCTGATTTGGAACCCTATTACTTTGCCTATTTAGACGACATTATTACTGTAACGCCAACATTTTTTTAAATAACATTTGAAAGTTTTCGGAAAAGTCGATTATTCGAGGCAGGTCTTACTTTAAGCGGGATAAATGTTGCTTTGCTAGGTCACTTGTGATATGTTGTTAATCACTGGGCGAGCTAAACGTTGATCCAGACAAAAAGCTGGAATTCTGTCCATTCCGTCACCTAAAACCATTACCGAATTACAACGTATTATTGATGTAGCGTAGTTGGTACTGCAGACTTATTCCAAACTTTCCTTCTATCACAGCAGTAAAGTACGTTGTGGGCGTGGAACTCTGCATTATAACGTGACAAATATAACCTAAATGACAGAAATGAAAGTTTTCTCTTTGAATTCTAACCTAAACTTTGTATCAGCTTACCAAATGTCAACGAGAATTTCAACAGCTGCCCAGTTTTTTTATTTGAACACCCGTTATTTGTTTGCAAAAAGTTAAATAAACGCCTAGCATATAATAAATTATAGACAAATATTTTTATCTAAATTAATTATCACTTCTCTAAACAACATTCTTAATCGGGGCTTTTCAATTATATTTACACTATTCGTATGACATCATAATCATAGCAAGAAAATGTAATCAGTTCCGGAAGATTCTCATTTAAGACGAGGTACTATAATCTTGGAAAAACCTATACATTTTTTTACCTCTGAATGTGTCAACTAACTGACGTCACATTTCTAAGTACTTACGCTAAATTTTGTATTTTACATGAAATTAGTTAATTAATATTGATATTCATAAATTTTCCTAATGATTAATTAACTAAAATTATTTAAAACCACTTTTCATTTGATGTATACGCGCATAAATGCCTCACGACTACTACAGTACAATAACGTTGTAATTAAAAGCGATGCTGTTAATTATATTTATTTATTTTGTTCTATTATTGGCTCTCATTGCAGGTAGTATTTTTTTTAATTTTTTGTCATATTTATTAATGACGAGGCCGTGACAAAAATATCTGATTTTTCTAATTGGTGGTCAGCAACCTACAAACAACAATTTACGTATCTCTCTATGAATTTCGATGGTACTAATGTAAAATCTATCCACCTTGATGGCGAATACGAATTTGTTGATCGATGCAAAGGAGTGCTGATAAATGATCGATAGGTTTTAATTCAGTGAGATATTGTGGAGCAGGAGCGTGTGTACCCTACCTTTGCAATATTTTACACGATAATTATATGTTTGGGTAATATTTTAGCATTAAAGAAGTTTTGGGACAATATAAGACTACTGAACAGTGAGTATCTTGTCTATGTGACTAGAATGCACGAAACCAATACAAGTAATAAAAGTAGAGGAACACATTCGAGATGGGAAAAAAGACAATGGTCTTTACGACTTTAGTCTGTTAAGGCTACAAGAAAAAGTTACATTTTCTGGTAAAGACTTGACTTTACAAAATCATTCCAATATTAATTGTATTTTTATTAGATTTCATTAAACCCATTTGTTTTAAATACCAATGGAAGAGATAATAAGACATTTGGACGATATCTGGTTGGGGCAGATTCTAACTCGGGTGGCGTTGAGAAGAAGCGATTAAAATAATAATGTGTTTTTAAACGAAATCTGTTATAATCAAGAAATCTTGTTAAAAGAGAAATATATTAAACTAGCAAATGTGAGCTTCATATGTGCATTACCAGATGAAAAGAATATTAAAAGTAAGCTTGTAACGAGAAAGAGGTGGACCATTTATGTACAAATCAGATCCAAATCGGTGGTTTGGTTGTAGTTAAGGTAATAGAATTTTTAAGAAACTGACGTTACAAACCATTTGAAATATGTGTTTTGAAAACAAAAACCAGTGACTGAAGCATTAGATTACTGAAAATGTGAAAGAATGGATTTAAATTAACTATTCAGCCTTTTAATATGCTTTATTGGATAAAACTATTAGTAGTTTACTTATTTTTAATCATGTGCACAGTTTAAAAAAAATATTACCTAGAAGTTTAGATTTTAAGTATAATTTTTGTGTTATTGGCTTATTAAACATGTACACTCATGAAATTTAAAACTTGGACACCACAATTTCTGGTAAAAACAAAAGTTTGCACATTGTGAAGCGGGGCTTAAGGGTAACATTTACAATTCTAATAGCAGGTAGTCTCAGTAGGGCTTAGTATTCATAGAAGGACTGTAGAATGAATCATTACACTAAGCACGTTTTAGAAAATGGGTAATTTACGTTGCTTACTTAATTTTTTTCTTTAAAGAATATATTTGAAGGTATTGCTAATTAAACACTATAGCTCTGATTAATTATCGAATCAAAATTCTGTTTTAGGAAATGTTTACAAAATAAAAATTAGAAATAATTTTGATTTAAAAACGTCTACAAGCAATAACTTTAAATTAAATCAAAAACTAAACATGGTTATTTGGGTTGACTGATTATTACTTATTTTTAAATAAATCTAACCTACTAATTATTGTAAGTTATTAAAAAAATCATTAAACTCTCTATTCATAATATTTAGTCCTTACAAAATGTATATTTTATGACGTTTCATTTTTTCTGTAGTTAATATAAAAAGTGAAAATAAAAACTAAGGCAATTCTTATTGTCAACGTATATATTTAGTTTTTGACAAGAATTTATTACATAATTATAATTAAGATACCAAGTTATAGTTTAAAATTAAATGAAAAGTTTTTTTAAATAAAGGTATTACTATATAAATAAATATAAGAAATCAATAATGGGTGTGACCTCCATTATTATTGATACATTCTTGGAGGCGTCTGCTCATTGACGCTATCAAGGTATCAATATAATTAATATTAATCGTTTCCCATGCGGTATCAATGGCTGCAATTAGTGCATTACGGTTTACTGGTATAAAATTTGGCCCTTGTTGTCTTCGGATAACAGCAAGTATTCGAGCCCAAACATTTTCGATAATGTTAAAATCTGGGCTTTTGCTGGCCAGGGTAACAACCAAGTTATTTTCTCGTATCCAATTGCGCACAACCCGCGAAGTATGAATAGGGCGTTGTTTTAACAACAAAAATACATTATGAAAATGTTAATTCAACAGATCCCGAACTATTTTTGGAGAAAGTATAGTGAAATAAGAATACTTACTTGTTGGAAAATATAATCTTCGTCTGGATAAAACACTTCGACTGAAGGTTTCATAATAGTTTCAAAATATCTAAATACGCAGCAGAATCAAGACGTCCATCGATAGCCCAACAAACTCCTGGACCCCGCGCGCTAACCCAACCCCACATTCACAGAAAAATAACCACTTCGTTTTTAGGACATATGTGATTATTTTCGTAACGAGTTCCTTCCATTCTAAAAACTTTTAGTGGTCCATCGTTGCGGCTATTGAACGTTTTTTCGTCGCTAAAAATCACTCGATTCCAAAATTCCAAAGGTTCGTTCACATATCGCCTTGCAAATTCCAGACGACGTCTCATATTTTCGTCACTGAGAACTTTTCGCAGCAGCATTATACTTCTTTATTCCCATCTCCTTTAATCTTTTTTGTGCAGTTATACGGCATCCGGGAAAATGTGTATCTGCTATAGCCCTGAGTATGTAGCAAATGGTTGTTCTGTTACGTAATGAAACAACTCGAGATCTTGAGCACGTGTAGATACTTTAGGTCTACCACTTCCGATGGCTCTTTCCAAAGTGTGTTCAAGATTCCATTTTACTCGGTAATGCCCTACGGTGCTTTTGGTATATCTAACATACGTGAAATTTCACGCACGCTACGGCCCGCCGCTAATTCCGAAACAATCCGCGCTTTCAAATCAGCACCGAGATGAGGTGGCATTTTCACAACACTTGAAATTTTAAACTAAAATGGAATTTACATTTCTTACTTTATTTATTGGTTCACACTACCCCTTCTCAAACAGTAGGTAATTGTTTATTTATTACATACTTCTAATGACCAATGTAACAACCCTTAGAGCAATATGACTCAAAGGAAGTAAATTAAACAAGCAAGGATATTCTATTGTTATTGAAACTTATTCATAAAGTAAAAGCCATTTCCTTATAATGCTAATGGACAGGATTTTCTTTTAAGTATTAAGATTACAATAGAGGACTTATAAACTTTCGAAAATATCTAATTATAAATATTTACACTGCAATTGCGCTTTTTCCTTAATAATTTCTTAGCAATAACATACACGTTCTTGGTTTTAAGTTGTCATAAATTTGATATGATATAAATTTGTGTTTCTAATATTACATCACAAACTAATCTTTATTCGCCAAAAATTGTTGCTTAAGTTGTAAAGCTTCGTACACACCTGAACAACAAACCGAGCAACAAACATAACAACGAACCGAAAGTCAAACAGAACGACAAACGATCTTTTATGATTTCCACAATCCGAACAACAAACGGAACGTTTGTGCTGTTCCCATAATTATTTTCAGTAGTTTTCAGTTCGTATATATTTATTATTGAGAAGAGAAAATTGCGGAAAACAAGAAGATAGTGCCAACCAAATTTTTACGCACAAAGAAGAGTAAAAATTATAATTTACTTCGCTTTTTTTATTTTGGAAATTTCCCGCCCAAATGATGCTAATAGGGACATCATTTTTTCTTGCATTCTTAAACACTGATTAATTTAAAACATTTTTCTTCTGTCAACTCCATAATATTACCTAAAACACAACAAACCCACAAAAGGGAGGACAAAAATAAATAATTTAATTCTCCCGCATAAGTTTGTTCGCCGTTTTGTTTAGATTCGTCCAAACCTGCAAACGCATTCGCGCGCATTTTCTTTGATGTCGGAGAAAAACCGACAAGTTGCGGAACGCCGCAAACCGTTCGTGGAACAATCAGGACTTGCGAATCTGTTCTAAAATTCGTACGTAGCACCGTCCAAATTAATGTTCCGATTGCCGTTCGGTTCGTTGTTCTGTTTGTTCCTCGGTTTGTTGTTCAGGTGTGTACGAAGCTTTACAATAAGCATATTAATATGAACTATATCTTATGAAAGGAGAGTTATGTAACTATAATTAACGACTTAACGTTACGTTAGTAGATTCCATTTACTATTTACACATATTTTCTTGGAACATTCGATAATTAACTATCGGGATATGATGACCCTATACTTCGCAGGTTGTGCGCAACTGGATACAAGCAAATAACTTGGAGCTGTTACCCTGGCCAGCAAAAGCCCAGATTTTAACATTATCGAAAATGTTTGGGCTCGAATACTTGCTGTTATCCGAAGACAACAAGGGCCAAATTTAATACCAGTAAACCGTAATGCACTAATTGCAGCCATTGATACCGCATGGGAAACGATTAATATTAATTATATTGATACCTTGATAGCGTCAATGAGCAGACGCCTCCAAGAATGTATCAATAATAATGGAGGTCACACCCATTATTGATTTCTTATATTTATTTATATAGTAATACCTTTATTTAAAAAAAGTTTTCATTTAATTTTAAACTATAACTTGGTATCTTAATTATAATTATGTAATAAATTCTTGTCAAAAAACTAAATATATACGTTGACGTAAGAATTGCCTTAGTTTTTATTTTCACTTTTCATATTAACTACAGAAAAAATGAAACGTCATAAAATATACATTTTGTAAGGACTAAATATTATGAATAGAGAGTTTAATGATTTTTTTAATAACTTACAATAATTAGTAGGTTAGATTTATTTAAAAATAAGTAATAATCAGTCAACCCAAATAACCATGTTTAGTTTTTGATTTAATTTAAAAGTTATTGCTTGTAGACGTTTTTTAAATCAAAATTATTTCTAATTTTATTTTGTAAACATTTTCTAAACAAAATTTTGATTCGATAATTAATCGAGCTATGGTGTTTAATTAGCGATACCTTCAAATATATTCTTTAAAGAAAAAATTAAGTAAGCAACGTAAATTACCTATTTTCTAAAACGTGCTTAGTGTAATGATTCATTCTACAGGGGGGGGATCGGGGGGCCCTCCCTGAGACTACCTGCTGTTAGAATTGTAAATGATACCCTTAAGCCCGCTTCACAATGTGCAAACTTTTGTTTACAGAAATTGTGGTGTCCAAGTTTTAAATTTCATGAGTGTACTTTCCACCTTCCGAACTCATAAAAATTGCATATTCTACAGCATTACTTCCCTAATTTTCATTAAGAAGCTCAATCTGCTTCGGTTTTTTTTCATGTGTCCACTTCTTTACCTGAATGATGTAGGTATAATGAAACCTGTTGGAGCTGACTTTTTTGTACGGGAGCATCAAATTGGACCTTAGACCTCTGTTCTCCGATGAAACCATAGTTACCTCTTTACGGCAAAGAGAGCTGTAGCCCGGAGAACGATTTGCCCAGTGCTATTGATGAACCATTAATTACAACAATCAGGATGCAATATCTGTCGAAAGTATAGGACAAACTGATCTTTGTTTTTGCCGTTAGAAAGCTGTGGTTACAACAGAAGAAATCTGACAACTGCAAAGTATGAGAGATAGTATGAGAGGTAGATCATGTGGTGCCTTATGCTGGGTTTGTGGGTGATCAGTTTATGTTTATAGATGATATACAAAGCCACACACTGTCAGAATCAGTCGAGAGTACTTGCAGAAGTAACAATTCCAGTTTTAAAATAGCCACTATGTAGTGTACTAAACCCTATAGAGCATCGCAGGATGATCTTTAAGAGAAGAGATCGAGCCAGATTTCTTGTTGCTATGTCCATCTAGAAATTAATGAGTTAAGATATAAAAATAACATTCCACAAGAAAGAATCAAAACGTTTACTGTATCAATAAGCAACTCCAATGTGCTATATTATTGGAAAGAGGAGACTTAACAGGTAGTACTAAATTACAGAATTGTTAGAACGCCCTGTCTTTCAAGGAATGTGTTTTTAAGGTGTTACACTTAAAGAGACATTCAATGATTTTCAGAAAATATAAACACAAAGAAAACGCCAATAAATGATCTTTGAAACAACATACTGTTTTTTAAGCTGACTTTCAAAATAAAAAAAATGCATTCATTCAAAACTGTGAGGTGGGTCAATTCTGACACTAAAGAATTATTTTCGGGTTTGGTATTAGCCGAATTTGTTTTCTAATTTAAATTCAATGATCAAGAAGTTACTATTGACTTTATATAATTGATTTTAATTTGTATAGAAATAATAAATAGAAGATACAAATACATCGGTACACTTACTGATGTGGTACGCAATGTGGTCGTAAGTCAATAACGAATCGGTTTTGTTGGCATATTCAAGAAATTATATGAAGCACCTAATAAACATTACCTCCCTGATAAAACTATAAGTATAAGTACCTTTTCTGTATCCAATAAGGGCTATAATTAAATTTAAACTATCTTAAAGTAACTTAACGTAGGAGCAAACTTAAGTATCTTAAACTAACTGAACCTACAATATAAATAACTTCAAGTACATATTCAGAAGTTCCAAACTACGGACTTCCTGCACAACAAACTATGACGACTTATTATTGTTAAAATTTGTTGTCGCAAGAAGGGAGATGGTTAAATCGACAAAGAGACTGGAAAACCAATGTAGTTGCAAAAATATACAAGGTGGTATAATAAAATTGATAATCAATTAGAAAGTTACACCAGCTCTTCCTTACCACAACAAGTTCATTCCCTTCATTGATGTTCAAAATTTCAATGCTTTTCACAAATATTCATCAAATTTGTTAATGTCAAAATCAATTACATAAAGATTCACCGCATTATTAATACTTTTATTCATAATACTTATACAACGTAGCAGTTAGAATACGATTGTTAGTAGTTTTCAAAACTATAAAACAGGTATAGCGTTCAAAGTCACGAATCACGAAATCAAAATTTAACACCAGTCGGTTATCAAATTAATATTTTGCAACTTATGAAAACAGAAAACCGCTATAATATATAACAAATATGCGCTGCAGTTTAATGTTCCATTTTGAGCTATAATATAAATAACAGCTTATAAATATCTTTAGATTTTGAATAATAAATAACTAATTTATTAGTAACTTTAGCGCTATACTTGTGTTATAATTTTTTAAAGGGATTTTTACAAAAGAACACTTTATCCTAAAATACATATTTATTAAAAATAACTTCAATGTCATTTCCGCTTAAACCAGAAGTCACCCATTTGTGCAAAGTTTGGAAAATACGCATCTTGTATACTTGTAAAACTTTTTTAATAAACTTTTGTCATCATGGATAATAAAAATAAATCAAGTGGCCCTAAGTTTTCAATCAATCTGTTTAGTGGATTAAACTTATCAAATATTGTTGTTTCTAAACCCTTTTGCCTGGTAGAACCAAATAAATTTTCCATTACCTTAATTTCAATTTGCGATAAAGTTTTTCACTGTTGTTGAAACTGCTTTGTTTTAGTATATAATAACAATTTATACAAATACCAATACAAATGCCAATATAGTACTAAGTATTATCTTTGGTTTTATTACACTTTATTTATTTCTATGACTAGTTTTGACTCGATATATCATCGTCAGTATTTAGTGTGAAAACCTTACAAATAAATTGACAATAACATTAAGTTAAAATAATCATCAACAGCGCCACCTCCGGTTAAGAGAAACAACAATTATGGTTTGACATGCTCTATATGAGTTTTCCGACCGTCATGGGAACGGAAACTTTCGGATTTTGTCAATAATACTCTTAATTTATAAATAGACTATTTGAGAACTTTTTAAACACGTAAAACGGTGTACTGCGATTGTTTCTTCAAAATCTCGTAAAGTCTTAAAGATGATCTTCAAACACCTAAGTATGAAAGCGGTCAAAGAATAGAAAGTGGTGACGGTACTGTTAGTACGGTTTTCAGTAGTACTACTGTAAATTGAACGGTCAGTTTAGGTTGTTTTAAGGTAGAACAAGCGTACTAAAGTTGGAGCGGTTAGAGTGAAATTTTTAGTCAATAGAAATCGCACTGCAAAGTTTGGGTTAGAATCAAATCCCTCACCTTGATTCTTTAGTGCGAGGAATATCTTATAGAAATTAAAAGCTGCACTCCGGAGGTTGCTTAAAGAATCAAATCTGAAGACATGATCTCTTTAGTCCAAAAAATAGTGTTATCGAAATTAGGTGTGGTATTACAGAGTCTTTGTAAAGAATCGAATCTGAAGACATGATCTCTTTCATACAGAATAACGTTAAGAAAATCGGTTGGAAACGGTGCCGGCGGTCAGTAAGAAAATAATTCTGAAGTCAGATGTCAGGCGGTTAATCGTCAACAATAATTTTAAGCGGTTATAGAGGATCTCCGAGGTTAACTCAGAAGGAATTGAATTTAACTACGATACTCACTTTTATACTGTTAATTGTCAATGATAAAGGGGAGATTTGACGCATGATTGATTTATAGGGGGAAAATGGCAGAAAATTTTTTTTTTTTTTTTTTTTTTTTTTTTTTTTACGAGGATGTATTGATATCTAGTTAGCCTAGACCAGTTCCTTGCATAAACAAAATATTGCGTTACCATAGCAACGAACAATAACTTATTAGAAGTGTCAGTGTAAAGTTTGACGTCAAAAAGTAAACCAGAGTCACGCAATAAATTAAATGAAAAAGATGTCCACCGAAATTGTGAAAATCGAAAAATTGGAGTATCGAGCCATCATCAAGTACCTGTATTTAAAAGGGTTAAGAGGTAAGCAGATTTACGAAGATATGCTTAATACCCTTGGTGATCAATGTCCTTCGTATGCGACCGTCAAAAATTGGAATGCAAGCTTCAAAAGAGGTAAATTTTCCATTGAAGATGATGACCGATCGGGAAGGCCAGTTTCTGTGTCAGTCCCCGAAAATATCGATGCAGTTCATGACATGATTTTATCAGACCGTCGAATTGGGCTAAAACGGATATCTGAAGCACTGAATATTTCATACGAACGCGTTCATCATATGGTTCACGTCAATTTGGACATGAGAAAATTGCTGCAAAATGGATCCCCAAATGTTTGAATGTTGACCAAAAGCGTGCAAGGGTAGAAGCATCGCGTTCGATCTGTGCTCGATTTGAAAACGATGTAGACTTCTTAAACCGAATTGTTACTATGGATGAGACTTGGGTACATTTCTACGATCCAGAAACAAAGCAACAATCGATGGAATGGCGACACTCTGGTTCTCCAAGACCTAAGAAGTTTCGTGTCCAAAAATCTGCTGGAAAAGTTCTTGCTTCAGTTTTTGGGATTGCCATGGAGTAATCATGATTGATTTTTGGATAAGGGTAGAACAATAACTGGAGATTACTATTCGACATTACTGACCACTCTACGGAAAATATTAAAGAGAAAAGACGCGGAAAGCTATCCAAAGGTGTTTTGTTTTTGCAGGACAACGCCCCTGCACACAAATCTCATGTTGCCATGCAAAAATTCGTGATTTAGGGTTTGAATTACTAGAACACCCCCTTATTCACCCGATTTGCTCCGTCCGACTATCACCTCTTTCCTCAACTGAAAAAGTTTAAAAGGTCGTACATTTTCTTCCAACAAGGAGGTAATAGAAGCTGTGGAGGTCTGGTTTGCAGAGCAAGAAGAAACATTTTTTTGAAAGGTCTAGAGACGTTGCAGGTTCGCTGTAATAAATGTATCCAATTAAGAGGAGAATATGTTGAGTAATAAAATATTTTGACATTGAAATTTTGTTTGGTTCTATAGTAGGCTAAGAATTTTTCAATATATCCTCGTTAAAACAACTTACGATTGAAAATCAGTTTTCTTTCTGTTTTTTTTTATGTCGATGACTTGATCAGTGGGTTTATCAACGAACGCGAAACCATTAAAGGTGCATGAAATTTATTGCATTTTGCAAAGTGGTCACCAATATAAAATGAATTTCAACAACAAACTGTTTTGAATATATTACACAACAATGAAATTCAGATATTTCTTCAATTGGTGATAAGAACATAAAACTTTGTAGTTGTCTGGGATAGCAAAATATGATACACGTACTTATCGAGGATTTCACAATTTAAAAAAATAACCAAAAGATGTATTTTGTCAGATGCTCAGGAATTCTTGATCCAATCTGCGAAACGTAGACTCATAAAAACATTAAGGTACGTTTGTTGGGTTTAGGTCAGCTCCAAAGAATACCAAAGTTAGGTCAAAAGGTTAGTATTTCCATTCAATGTATGTTGTTTTGGTGGATTGACTTGAAAACAGTTGTGATATGGCTAAATACGTACCCAAACAAGTTATACATTTGTGGCTAAGAGAGTGTTACAAATACAATCACTTACTTTTATGGGTTCTTGAGACACATATCAAATAGGAACAACCCTGCAGATATTGCATCTAAAGGGATCAGACCTTCTGATCCTTTACAATGCCGTTTGTGTTGGGGACCTAATTGGCTATCAAGTGATACGCGGTTTTACTTAGATTAGTCACTTGTTTGCTCTAATGTCGAGATACCATTTCATAGCTTTTCTAGTTTTACAAAGCTTAAGTTTACATTGAAATACGGTTTAAGATTTTTAACAATGGACTCCTAGTTATTTATCACTAATGGCTTCCCAATTAATTATGTGTGCCTTCAAAGGAATCTGGCTTTGGAGGATGGGTAATCAATCTATAACTATGCTGTTTTTGTTTAAACGTTTCGATGCAGTCTGAGGCTTTATCTAGGCATGTGAAGTCAATGGTAAACTGGATGATAGCTCTTATTAGAAATCCAGTAAGCATCTACGTTAAACTTTATACTAAATCTAAAAGCTTTGATTCACACAATTTGGAACCACTTACACTTCATCACTTGGAGACAAACGATGAAAATACCCACCTTATATCATTGCTAATAAATAACTAAAACAATCTTTTTAGCGTAATTGGACTTAAACTATGTATTTTGTCACGTTATTATTTTGTAATAACGCGAAACGTATGTCGCCAGTAACATGTTACCACGAATTTATAACTCTCCCGCGCAATTGGAAATTTTTTTATTGAACACTTCAAGGCTAACTATTGCATCTTGTTTCGTCTGGTGTAATTAATTTGAATGTTTGTAAGTGCTGTTTAATTGCCAAATTCTCGACTCTTGGTTGCTTCTGTGTGGCATTTCAACAATTCACAAACGGCGTTTTCAGTACCTCATTTCATTGGGTACCGCAGTGACGTATATGAAGTTTTGTTAAGCTGGGTGTTGTTTCCATGAAAGTCACAGTAGTAAATCCGGTCAATATAATTGAAATTGAGTTAGAGGCAGTATAGCTGATAGGCCAATCAGTAGAGGTTTTTCGTGACAAAAATACTAATAGGAAGAGGTATGTACCATCATATCAAAGACAATGAGTAGATTAATTTGGATATATAAAGCCAACACGCGATTGTCATTAATTAATTTATGATTAACAAGTTATTGCAAAAAAACCAAGGATAATGGAGTAAAAAGAAACGTTGTAGAGAAGGTAAAATACGAACAAAATGAGCACCGCCATTTTTGAGTTGCAGTGAACTACAATAGGTTTTGATAAGTAGGTACCTACTTCATTTGGGCAAAAATCTGAAGTTTCTGTACGATTGCAATTTGAATTTTTTTGCATTATTTTTGCCGAAGCCTGAATACTCGGGAGATCGGCCCGATTTCAATTTTTCAAAAACATTTTGAAAATTTAAGTTACACACTACAACATGTATATTCCAGTTTTGCGATAAAGACTTGTAAATTCTAACCAAATTGCAGTTTAACATTATTCGAACAATCATGAGCAAAGATTAACTCGGTAGAGAGAGAGCCGGGCCAGCTCTAAGATACTTTTGTCGAATCTCCCGCAGCATCTACTGCAATTTTTTTCATTCTGGGGTAGCTGATTTTAGCAAAACTTATGCTATACTCCATTTTTATAAAAATCATTTTTAACATTGACAATAATGACTTTTTCTCTGTATTTTTAATAGTAATGAATTTAATCAGGGATTTGAGGAAGGGTTTATATGTTGACACGATTACATATGTTTTAATCACTTCACAAAGGTACAAAGGAATGGAGACTCTAAACTGCAGCGTCTATCTTGTAACAAAAGGGTTCGCTGATGATGCTATTGAAACCGTGTCCGAGTATAGTTTTTGGTGCAGTTTTTGGTGTTTTCCTTTTTGTCACAAAGTTTCATTCAAATTCAACATGGAATTGAAAATCGTAATAATATATACAGTGTTTGATTTAAAATGTTATAGTAAAAACAGTTACAGAATTTCCTATTGATCTCATTAATAAGTAAACACCGTTGATGTAGTTTTATTATTTAATACATTGTTATTTGAAGTTATAAGTAAAATACAGGGTTGCCCATTAAAAACGAAACGGTTTCGTTTTTGAAACTGTCTTACACTTAAAAAAAATGCTAGGACAAGTTAATTTTGTTTGGATGAAGAATCTTTCGAAGGCAAACTTGAACCCGAAAATATCAACAGGAGGCCTCAGCAGCCCCATGACGAAAATCTTAAATGGCATGATGGGTCAACAGGTACCTCATATAAAACTCTTTCAATTCTTTTTACACAGCTATATGCATCTTATTTCGGTCAAGGAGTCCCCAAGGCCACCGACACCTATTTTCAAAATAAAAAAAAAACAGAAAATACTGTAATACGGTCGAAAATGCCGATCCATGTTTACAAAAGAAATTCATTAACGTTAAAATTTCGCCCCGGCAAATGAACAGGAGTGCCCCGGCAGCCCCCATCTCAAAAATCTCAATTTACAGGGCGGGTTAAGTGGCGCCTAATATGAAAAGTATTGAAGTTCTCTATTCCACGCAAATATATTCTATTTCGAGAAGGGAGGTCCTTGGGCCCCTCCAGGACCTCCTTTCCTAGAAAACAATAGAAAATACAAAAATTCTGAACTTCTTGGTAAGATCAATTCAAGTTTGAAGTGGACCTGTATTGATGTGAAATTTCTCGGTAGATGCTAACAAGCGCGGCTTCTTTCCTGAAAAATGGTAATTGGGATGGGGTGGAGGTACACTTCATACGAAGATTTTGTATAATTTTATGCAATCACAGACATTTTATGCCACTTGACCCGCCCTGTAAATTGAGATTTTTGAGATGGGGACTACCGGGGCACCCTACCCTGTTCATTTCTTAAGGCAAATTTTATTGTTAATAAATATCTCTTGTAAACATGAATTGGCATTCCCATCCATATTGCAGTATTTTCTAACTTTTGTTATTTTTGAAAAAGTGCTATCGACTTATCATGCCATTTCAAAATTTTTGACATGGGGGCTGCAAGAGTCCCATGATGATATTTCGGGGTCAACTTTGTTCTTCGGAAGATGTTTCCCTCCAAACAAAGATTGACCTGTCCGAGCGTTTTTAAGTGTACGATGTCTCCAAAAAGGTCTGTTTGTTTGCGGTGGGACATCCTTTATAATTGTCTAGATCTACAAAACACACGTTATTTAAGCAAGTGTATCGTATCAGTAATCCACTCCACAAAATTTGATATGTGAGTGTTAAAATTTGGCAAACCATTGCCACACTGCGGTCCATGGGATACTATACCATTCAGTTCCCACTGATTTATTAACAGATAACATGACGGGGTTCCAGAATCACTAATACAAGCAACCGCTTCGTTAGAAAGTCCATCAATTGTGCATGTATGCAAATAAGGTATGATCGTGTTACCCTAACAAGTTTCCTAAATATGTCTTCGCAATGTTTATTTGTTACTAAACCGATTAAAATTCGCTTTTTATGGGCGAAAATTGTCGACACCATATTCTGTCTGCCCCATTCCGTCACATACAAAAGAGGATTCCGTTTTTCACCTTGCTATTACTATGAGGTAAACAAATTGGTGTTATATAATCTGAAAGTTTAACATTAGATATAAATAATAATTAGATATTACTTTTTACCTGAATAACTAATTCGTGTTTTGAGTTGAATAAGACCAATATCATAAAGACCCAGCTCATGATGATAGTAAGGATGCATTATAAATTTCTCAATTTCAACTTCTATAGTTTTGCTGCAGTCTTTGATTTCCGTCAAAGGCTTCTGACGCAGTCGGTTTTGTTTAAGGTATAAAAATTCTCCCAGGCGTACTTTTGACCTACAAATTAATAATTAATAAAATAAAATATATTTAGATACAATAGTTTTAATTTTGGAGCTCGGGGAGAAGTTGTAATACACAAATCCCTGGGTTGTGGACACGCAAGCTTATTAAGCTTCAAGCATCTCTGCAACCTAAGACTGTCGTGGTAAAGAACCACATCCTCCTAGAGGTGAGTCCTGGATAACGATAAACATGGCAGATCTAGAGAAGTAAACCCTTCAAAAATAAAATCTATTTTTGAGATCGGGTAACCAATTCAGGACGTGTGGAAACTAGTCAACCCGTCTTTTTAAATCCTAAAACTCCCTTAATTGTAAATTATAAATTTTAAAACACAAATCCCAACTTCCGCAAAGGAAGTCAGCCTAATCGAATCTGGGGAAGGCAAAAATTCACTAAATAAGGTACAACAATAATTAAAATCAACTGGGAAGAATTGGATAACAAAAGCACAAGATTGCAATATATGGAAATAGATGAGGGAGGTGTATGTCGGCATGTGGATGAGATATGCTAAATAGAAAGAAAGAAAGAAAGAAAGAGGGGAGGGGTAATTTTGCCAAAAGGGATGCAAAGAATAATTTTTCGGATCAATATGTCTACTAAGGTTCATTCGGTAAACATTAGTTCCAAAATCAGCACCCGTCATTTTTATACTCATGAGTATCTTTTGAGGCCTTGAGTGGAGAAGAGAGCTGCATGGCGTTAACACAATCATAGTTGAACGTGATGGGCATTACTTGTGCCTGTTGCGGTTAACCAACACCCAATAAAATAAAAGATAAACAAACGTCAATAAAATTATAAAATAAGTTGGATACATAAATTCCAGAGATATGAGGTCATTACACCATCATAGTATAAATGTAGGAACGTATTAAAATATTTATGCTAAAACACAGAAACAAACAAGATGCTTAGTTGTAAAGATTTTTGCCCATAAAATACTGTCACTATGGTCACTAACTATTGACAAACTATAATTTTCTTTTACACAATTAGTATTTATTGACAATCTTGTTATTTCTGTGCATTTAGTCAAGAATTTCTTATCATTCTTATCATATAGCTATCGTGAACAAACTTTAGTTAATATAAATTGTGTTCCATTCATACTATTTACAAATGAAATCAATTGATTCAATTTTTTTTAAAGTATTGAACGATTATCGCAATAGTAACTTTAAACAATCATATTCACCATGTTTTTGTAATAACAATAACAATATTACTTTACATACTGAATGTTTTAGAGCACCGTCTGAAACTGCACGCGGCACTAGTAACTACGTACGTTCATTAATCAGCGCCCCATGACACATGATTTCTTCTTTTCTGTACCTCTTCCTACATAAATTATTGAACTACCAGCCATGCTATAAGTTCGAAGTATCAAGACTCTGACGGAATCTATAACGTATAACACCCGACGATGTTTAATTTTCTTGTTAAGACTTTCAGCATTTAAATCTATGTCGTTTATATCACTAACACTAGTCCCCATCATATTGTTGGACATAAACAAAGAAGAAGTAAGAGTTATCATATCTCCAGGATCTTTATACAGGTAGGTAAGGGTCTGGAATTAATTACAGCCTCGCAGCCACAAAGTACAGTTTGCATTTCTTTTTCATTGAGTGTCGACCTGCCGAGGACTCTTCTCAACAAACTTTGACCATTCCCATCACCCTA
This sequence comes from Abscondita cerata, assembly GCA_030710515.1. NCBI lineage: Eukaryota > Metazoa > Arthropoda > Insecta > Coleoptera > Lampyridae > Abscondita > Abscondita cerata. The sequence goes on along the minus strand of JALBCR010003400.1, from coordinate 2,645 downwards.
TCAAAGAACCCTCCCCACCAGCTTGCTGTAGGAGATTAAATTTCCACCAAATTCGTTTAATTCAGTTTCTTTTGAATTCGCTCCTATCTAATCAAGCATTATTTGCTCCCTCAAAATTAGAACCATTATCAGAGTAAATAATTCGGGGTCTTTCTTCGGGCAATGAAACATCGTAAGGTTAATAAGGAAGGAGTCCGTAGATAAAGATTTAACCTACCCAAATGAAAAGCTCGATATACTCCACATATGTAAAGAACAATCCAAGCTTTCTGATTACCAAGCAAATAAATTGGACTAGCCAGATCCACTCCGGTAATTTCGAAAACAGCGGCATCTGTCACTCGATCTTGGCAAAGGAGCAACCACAGTGGAAAGTGGTTGAGCAGTTAAACGACGACAACGCTGGCGAAATGAACAATAGAACGTATAACACGCTCGGCCTTCGTAATCCAAAACTTCAGTCTAAGTAGTCCCCATAATATTTTTGGACCAGCATGACAGTTGTAAATGTGATAATATTTTTACAACTTTTCGAGAGAGATTATCACCAGGAAGCAGAATAAAATCCGTCTCATCTTTACTTGAAAGCAAAGGGTGTACACTCCATATACCGGTTTCATCTAGCACAGATCTTTTCTCTTAAAACCGCTATCTTCAATTTCCTGAACATACTGAAAAAGAACTTGCTCTGCTTGGTCAACCTCTTCAACCGTCAAATTCTTGTCTGTAATACGATTTTCTTTAGTTTTCAGATTGCAAATAAAACGCATCATCAAGCTATCATTCGTAGAATTTATGATAGTGGAAAAACGATGCACCGCAAGTGAAACTAAATCATCAGTCTTTGTAGTCATTACTTGCAAAACATTATATCTTTGTTCCTTATCTGCTTCCTCACTTTCAGTAATTAATCGTCGCTGAACTGGCCAACAGATTCGAACTGTATAACCACGCAGGTCCTTGCCACCATTTTTCGTTCTGTAAGCGGCGGGAGGTTGGTTCCTCGGGAAGGTAGATCTGCTGAATTTTTATCTCCAGGGATATGAAACCAGAAATCAAAATTACTAATTTTTCTGATCTCCTGCACCCTGTTGTCAACAAAAGCATTCCATGGTTCGTCATTTTTAATCCAACTAAGTGCTGTCATTGAATCAGTATAATAATATGTTACCATGTCTTCTTTCAATAGTGTTTCGAATAGAATATGAAAGTCGAGCTCCAATAGTACATGATAGCAGTTCAAGTCGAGGAATTATAGCTTTCTTGATCGAACTAACACGACTTTTAGCTCTAACCAAATGCAGAAATATTTCCAAATTTGTCCATAGTTTTCACAAATGCACACGCAGCATAGATTCTTGACATGCGTCAACAAAACAATGTAAAGTCGCATCTTCCTTTATAACACCTGTGTAACTTGGAATTTTCAGTTTGGGTAAAATTTTAACTGTTCCAACCATCTTATATATTCGTTACAGAAGTCCTCCGAAACGTCATCATCCCAACCCAAATTCATTTGCATAATCGTTGGAGAATCTTCTTTGGCTTTCGCACATAAATATCCAATAGATCATACATTTTAATTCCAGACTAAATGAATCTTTTCGTAATCTTTTTCTGTGTCAGAGAGTTTTTCATTAATGACGCATCTTAACGTATCCTGTTTTATTCCAACAAAGCCTCAGTACTGAGGTTTCACGCCCAAACTTCAAATCTCGGTCTAAACAATTTGTTTCCCAGCATCGTAAATTCAATTTTGCTGTTTCTATGATATGAACTGATTCGCTTCAAAATTTATCGAGTTCACAAATATTATTAACACTAGGGGCACAATTATCCACATAAAATGATTTCATTAATGTATTCGCTGTTTCGCGGGAGGGTTAGAGGGTCTAAATGATACTGAATGACGGCTCCAAGTAAAAATGGCGACAATGACACCAAAACTACCTTTACAATGTCTATAATCCGTCATCACGTGGAATTCGTGAGATTGAGTTTGGACCTCTTTCCAAACAATCATTGAGTGACAATCTTCCTTTTAGCTTTGCGGACGCGTCAAATACTGGCCTGATCTTAGTGATGGCGCTGCTTGCTTTAATCAGCGGGCGATGAGGCAAATAATGTCTTGTTCGACTATCAAATTCAATAATTGGAATCTTCTATGATATTATTCAATTCCCAGTCACTGAAAACTTTCTAGATATCGTTCATAATATTATCACGCATAATCTTATCTTTGCACTATTTTGTCTTCATTGTTAATTCGTAATTATTCCGGACAGATTACTCGGTTCATAACGCCAAGAAAGTCGAATACTGTATCTCCCTTCAGCTGTTCTTTTTCATCGTCTCTGAAACTTCAAAACAGTCTCTCTTCTGCTTGTTCTACGGTACGAACTTACAAGATCTGAAAATCCATTAAATCTACTTCACAATTACTGATTAGAGAATCTTGAATAAATAACGACAAGTAAGTTTGAACTTCAGAAGATGCGTTAACGTCACTTTTATTACGTCCCATAATCGCCAGCCCATTCAGTTTCAACAGCAATGGGGCGATTGTTTAGTTGTTTGTTCTAACCGGTAAGTAATTTGCCATACGTACCAAGAACTGGCAATACGTAACTTGAAACAGCACATCA
>JALBCR010003399.1:0-183140 GCA_030710515.1 Abscondita cerata | reverse complement strand
TTTACGTATTGCTATGAATATTGTTTTCTACCCTCAAACACCACATCCCATTGTCTGCCACTGGATCTAGAAATTATCCAAAAACTTTAACATGGCCTGATAGAAAGTTTTTAATCAAAAGGCTGCTAACTTAACCAGCGCTTTAGTTTGATATCAGTAGCCTGAGAAACGTTTCGCCTATTACAACTACTAAATGCAGGATTTCTGAAAAAGGTCCGCAAGAAGATTTCGATGAAAGACAAAATTCCAGTAGCTCAGCTTTTCCTGTATTACTAAAAGGTAATCAACGTGTAAGCCTTAAAATTATGCATCTATTGATTGTGATATTTTGACCGAAAGCCCAATTTAAGTATTCAAGATATAATCAGTGAATTAGACTATAGTGAAGGCTGTGATTCCAACAATGAAAGTGGTGCAGAAGAATCCGAAGTTTTTACGTCAAACATTAATATGGATGAAGTGTGTGAAAAACTAAGAGATGTGCAATAGTTTTCTATTTTGTAATAATAAGAGTGAGCTAGCGGTAGAAGTACTTCAAATTTTATCAAAATGTGAATCTTCTGTTTTACAAATTAAACTTAAAATGTAAAACAAACCTCAATAAAAATTATTTCACAAAAATGTAATTTAATGAAATGTACATGTATGTAATTAATTATTATAATACGTATAACGAGTAATTATAAAATAGGTACATATTATGTAAATGTATGTATTATGTATTCAATATGTATAACTCTTCCATTATTATATCGTCTAATTATTTAATATTGCATCACCACATTTATAGTTATTTTTTAATGCAGATATATAGTAACCATATAGAGTACCGTATTATGTTCCATACTTAAAAAATTTTAATAAACAAACGCATAGAAATAAATTTTTTTCCTCCCAATAACGGCCACCTCCATATACCGGTCAGTTTGCAGCAAATTTTAGTGACCGCTATTTAGAGGTTTTACTGTACTAGTAAATATTAAATTAACCATACCTCCAAGAAACATACCACTTTAGCTTTAATCAAAACAAACCGAAACGAAGAAAATTCGAAATCTGCAGTTCCGGGTAATTTCAAATATTTACCTTTTAAGATATGTAATTTTTAGGAGGAAAACGTTAAATAGATTCAAAAATGTGTACATAAGGTTGCATGAACTGCAAAGTTAACTGTTTAGAAGTCCTTCCATTTACGAAAGTGCAACCAACCAGTATTTTAAACCCAAACTAGAAGACTTTGTGTTTGAAGAGATAAACAATTTATAAATTGCTACTCTCTGAGTCACCAGATCAAATCCCACCTTTTGAGAAAAGAAAAAGTTGTGCTACAAGAATAAGACCTTATAATTAAAACTTATAATTATCTTCTAAAATTCAAAGAGTTTGTTTTAGTTTACCACAATCGTTATGAAAATAAAGTACATCTAGTTAGCTATATTTATTCAAAAGCTGTAACGAATGATATCAAAGCTTTGTTTTTTTAAATACGTCATGGCCCTCTAGCCTTAAAACAAAGTTTTATAAAAACAAAACGCTTCCAGATTGGACCTTGCAGAATTGGTAACTATAATTGCCAGCCATATTTTGCCACTATCGTACGTAGCGACGAAACTTGAACAAATAAACAGGAGCTTCAAGGTAGAAACTGAAACTCAGGTAATCAACCTGCCATTCAAGCCAGACCCTATACTAAAAGTTTGTCTTCCTTAAACTCTCGCTTGTTTTAATAATGAACCAGCCAAGAAAGTTTAGGTTCGTTCAAAGTTTTATAAATTATTAAATTTTGGAAAGCCGAGACTAGAAGCGTTCAGCTGGACAAAATCAAATCTCCTTCTTTTAAAAATAATAAAAAAACAACTAAAATAATAACATTAATAACTATGTTTATAATTCACTCACAAATTTGTAACAAAAAATGATGAAAAAATCAAATTATTTTTGGTTTTGTAAAACGGAAAAGGACGAAAAGGATTAGAAAATTTTCACCTCAATCAATTTTTCGATAAGAATATGAAAACATTTTTTATTGTAATTCCATGTAGAACGTCCCATAGATACAAGCAGTAGATTTCTATACGTGTTAGTGTTTCCTTTAGTCACCGATAGATGGCGTTACGCGTTGGTTTTCCGGTTTCGTCATTGATTGAATATCGCGATTATAGTGTCCTGATAGATATCGATTCAGAATCGATTATATTTCATCAAAGATGGCTGCGCGCTGTAATACCGGAAAGCCAATGGGCTACCATTGACGACGGAACAATGACAATAAGTTTTTAATATTTCATTTGTGTAAATATTAGTAGGATATATTATTTTGTTTGAATTAATCTTTTAATTTTAAATTGGAGTGTTAGGTGTGAAAAATAACAGAAAACTATAATATTATAATGTAACACGTATCGGCAACTTCGGGAAGTTCATATGCAAATATAGAATCATATGGACCTTCTACATGACTGTCTGTGAAAATATTCTTTGAAAACGCCTGTTACCTGATTACTTCCATCTATTTAAAGTACCTATTTATTTAATATTATTTAATAGTTCTGACGTAACCACAGTATGAGTAATGAACGACCACAGTATGAGTAAGCTAACATCTGCTGTCATAAACTTTGACGGCGTGTTATACATCAAAATTGGGGAAACTATCTAGGATACCGCTCTGAACTTTCCGTTACGACCCAGGTTTCCACGATGACACCGCGAATTTTTGCACATCAACTCGATCACCTTCTTTTAATACGCCGTATGCAACGTGGTCGATATCGCACTTTTGCACCTCTAGGTTGACATGCATTACCCACTGAGATGCATTTTTGTACCGCACTAACCTCTCTCGATTGGTACCACATGTTTGTTAGTAGTGCGGTCATCATTTTCCTAATCTCGAGAAAGTCGTCCAGCTCTGTTTGTAATGTCTAACCGACATACTTATAAAACTCTTCTTTTCCCATTTATATAACTCAAGCCATAAATTCTTCTTAACTAATGCGGTTACGGTGAGAGGAAAACAATTCTCAGGGATCAGTCTTCATACCTTTCCGGCTAAGATCTACTTAAGACTTGTCACAATTTAGGTTAATTAACGTCGGTTTATACCTAAGTATAATAATAATTAATAGTGAACATCTGATCTGTTAAATTCAAAAATTTTCGCTTTTAGTAGAGAATTTAAAATGTTCCTTGTAATTTCTTCGTAGATTTGACTTTAATTTCAAAACAAATGTGAATGCAAATTAATTTCCTCTAATATGACCTACAAATTGAAAAATCTCATCGAGTCAAAATAATGATATATTATTTATCGAGATACTAACGTAATATAGCAGAAATGCCACTATTCGTGTTTACGCTTAACACGTAGTGAATTACAAACGTATTAAGTAAAATGCCAACAGATGGAAGCAAAAGCAAGCGACTACAAAACAAACTATGCGGTGGCATTATGTACACGTTAAATCTAATTTGCTGTGATATGCAAGAGCAGCCTTTCCATTATAAGTACAACACCGCGAACTGTGTAATAGTCTGGATATTTCATTCTCGTCAGAAATTATCAACAGCAATGTATTAAGTGCATAGTACGCACTTACCGATATAAGTCTTGGTGATTGGTTTAAAATTACAAAATAAAATAAAGTCATTGGTTGTCGCAAGTAATTTGACATACGTATGCAATAGTCACAGATAGTATACTCAATGCCGCAATGTGTATCTACAATTGAATGACCGCTAATTTTGACTTTACAGCAACCAGTGCAATTAAATCATGAGTAAGATGTAGCAACAATGCCACCATTAGTGTTGAAGCTTAACACGTACCGAATAACAACGTAATATGTAAACAAACCGAAGAAAAGTAAGCGATTTCAAAATCTATGATCATTAACTATGCGTTAACATTATTTACGAATTGAATCTACTTTGCAGTCAGGAGACAATCTAATATTAAGACAGTTTGTGGTGTTGTATTTATAATTGAATGACTATATCTTGCATATCATAGCAGTAGATTCAATACGTATGTATCGCATAATAGTTCTACGGACAGTGTTTATGGACTAGTGAAATTGGCACAAATTGTATCAAAACCATGTTGATATACATTGTACAACAGCACCTACTTTGGCAGAATGGGGTTTAAAGGGGTAAGTCACCAAGGGGCTTGGGGCCCATGTAGTGGAATTTTTTTTACATAAGGCATATGTGGATCATCCTTCCGACAAGACGAGGTATGTTAATAAAACCGAAATTTATTATCAAATTTTTATTAAGGGGCAAACAAATACAAAGGTTATTCTATGTATTTGAAAGATATTCAGATTTATCACTCGCAATCAGTACGCATAGGTAGATAAAAACCGCAATATAGTATTAAAGCAGAAAAATTAACTGCCATAAATGCTATTTTTTGTGTCAACAAATTAAGATCTTATCAATTTATTCAGCATGATTCGAAATAAGCTCATTGCATTGCGCAAACTTGAGACAAGTGTTAAAGGTGAAGGTAAAAAAGCTTTTAAGCGTTTCGTGCCTTTTCTTAAAGATTATCGATAAACACGAGCGAGGAACGTTTGTGCAAACATATACCTTATTATTAATTGAATCTCGTGACCAATCAGATTCTTCTTCGTTTTCGTATAGATCAACATCGGCGTTGTTTGTATGTCTCGCGTTGCTTTTCCAGTAATTAATCCTATCTAAATGTCCTTTGTCTACACGAACATTTTCTGATTTTGTTTCGTAAACGTTATCTACCGTGTCTAGTGATTGCGCTGAAAGAGGTGAAGTTGTTGCACTGCCTATCGATATCCATTCCAACTCAGAATCTCCATTTGGTTGAATAACGTACGCTTCCATTTGATCTACCGCAGGCAGTTGCTTTCGCGACAACCTGCAATGTTATTCCATATTAATTGGGACCAAAATAATTTTACACACGAGCTGAAAATTTAATCAATATGCATATGGGATTCGAACGGGGTCAGTCGTAACGTTTAAAAAGGGAAAACCAATTGAAATAAGCACGCAAAGTCGCTAGCCAAAAACACGTAACTCGTATAATTAGTCAGTCATTAAATTTCAGCCCTGTTTTTAACTATTCTCTTATTTGCATACATATTTTAAGAGGTCTACTCTACCCATATAAATAGAAGTTATTAGTAATTTTACCTCGCCCTAATGACTCTAATTAATTGTTCTTTATCTGGACACCCGATGATACACGCGATACAATTTCTAAAACTGTTGCGGGCGATCCCAACTGAGCCAAACTTGCAATGGTCTCTAAAGAAGCACGTCGTACACGCTTTTTCTGTCTCGCAAAAGTGGAGTTACAAACCTCGATTGCTTTTTGGTACGTTGACTTCGGTGCTAGGAAATATTCGACTTATTGTCATTAGGATTTGTAGGGCGCCTTCGTATCTGGAAAAAATTAACAATTCAGATTATAATGTTTTGTTGTGAATGTTAATGATAAGAAATTTAGGTTAAATTTAAATGATTTAATTCCTTTCGTTATTGGTTTATGGTGCATGTACTACTGAATGACAGCTAAAGCAACAATGATACCACTCACTTTCTAAGACAGTTCCGGATTCCAGCTCTGCATCCTGCATATTAAATTTTGCGCACTTTGTTAATTTTCTTCTGAAGTTTCAATAAAATTTGTACGAATTACTTTAGTTTAAATGATTTCTTTTCTACTCCCTGTTTGTGAATTGTTACTTTACACATCAATAAAGATGTGTGAAGTTTGATGCCATATACCGGTGCCTGAAGTTCAATGTTATTGTTGTCTTATCATAAGTAAAACAATTTATACAGACACCTGTAGTAATGGAGGTATGTATGAAGACGCTAAGGGTAATAATATATTGTTATGGATTGAGTTTTAGTATGGATAAATTAAATTTATAAATTTTATTATTATTTCTGTCCTAAATTTTTATATTTAGTTGTGCAACCACTCAGTTTTTGATATTTTATAAGATAAATGTGAAACTCAATGATATTTTATTTTATCAAATTTATTATAATGCCGCTAGCTGCTTATTTTATTTTTAATAAAACACAAAATTAAACTTCAGACTAATTTTATTATGATCATCTATTAAAATCCTTCATCTTAATATTCTATAAAACTTCTAACTCGAGTCCTATGTCTGGGCAAATTAAACGTCAAAATAAATTTAGTGAAAGTGAATTTTAGGTTATTGTCAATGATACCGAATTAAAATTAAACAATTTAACTATGCACTCATTACCCAGTTTATGTAAATGGTTGATTAAACACTCCCTTATCATACGTAAGTTATCCTTTCAATATTTACTTTAGGTGGGTACTTTTCTTCTTCTTCTAAGATTACTGATTTCGGTTCTCGATGTACGGGAAGTTTCATTTCGCACCGCTGTGTTTTTTAGTTTCCGAGGAGTAGGTAAATTTTTGTTAGGTTGGTGTTAGTTGACAACGCAAAAGCAAATTGTCGCTAATCGGCGGGACAGTGCTACCAACACAAATTTCTTGTAAACACAAAAACTAAGCAGCTGTAAATTTATTTGTTTATAAATTATTACTAGTTACTCGTTACAAAAATAATATAGGTACCTAACTTTTTTCGAAAAGAAATTTCCCAAACTCGTTAGGTAAATAACTATTTATTTACTTTCCTTTTTTGTTTATTTTGATTTACTTCTGTAATTAATTACTTTATATTTTCTGACATGGTTCCTTCACCGAGACTTATGTTTTGCAATAACGCTGCTACACAATCACTATTGAAGTGTTTTTGAGAATTGTAAATGATTTTGGAGGATTATATGTTTTAAATGTTACACCTGTTGCAAAATTCATTTTAACATGGTAAGTTTTTTCACTTAAAACTAATTAAATACATTTTATTTTTATTAGAAGAACATCGAAACTCTCAATCAATATTCATACTGGGTAAATAAGTTTTTTAGCTAACATGTAACAAATTTAATCACATTAATATAGATATATGAGAGAGGTGCAGAATTGAATGAGAAAGAAATTAGAAGTTAATAATGTATAGATAAGGAAGATGAGGAAAAATAAAATAAACGAGAACTAAGAAACAGAGTTAGAAGAAAGAATCTTGAGTTTGGACAGAAAAATCGGGGTAATAAAGACAGAAAAATAAGACAAGTATTGAAAGGAATGGAGATTTAAAAAGAAGGAAATGAAAAACAGATAAAGGAAATGATACAGAAAAGGTTGGAAATAGAAAAAGGATTAGTGAAATCAGAAAAATATCTAAAGGAACCGTATTAGTTAAACTGTTGACCATAGAGGAAAAAAATCAAAATACGAAAACGAGCAATACAAAAAAATTAAAAAATTAGGGCTAAGAAATTGAGAAAGGATGAAAAAAGATTAAAGTAGGACATATGAAAGTCTGTGTAGGTAGAAGGATATGAAAACAGGGAGTAAAAAGAGTACAAAATATCAATGAGAAGGAGAGGAAATTTAATGGCCACTAGGCAAAGAATAATAGTAATGATAAGGAATAACAACAAAGAAAGATAGTCTTTGGAATAGGACAGGTTTAAAATATGAAAGAGGAGAAAACAAAGAAGGAGGAGAAACTAAAATAAAGAAAAAATGAAGAAGGAGAAGAGAGAGTAATAGTGGTAGGAGATTTGAATTCAAAATAAAGAAAAGAGAGAAATGTTAATAAATGAAGAAGAAAGGAGAAGAAAAAGTATGAATAAGACGGTAAATAAACAAGAAAATTAGTTCTTGAACTATGTGAAGAGAAAGGCTAAACGACTTTGAACGGAAGAGTAGAGGAAGGAGAGTATGTGAAGGAACAAAGAGAATCGGTTAGAAACTGTGTTATTGGAAACAAGGAGAAGTGTTCTAAAGTAGGGGGCAGAGTAGAATCGGACCATCAACCGTTAGCAGTGAAATTAAAAAGAAGAAAGTATAAACATATAAACAAATCATCAGAAACAGATGCAAAAAAGAAAAGTGGATACGTCTTAGTGAACGAATTGACCTCATTCGTTGGATAGTGATTCACGAGATTTTCTTATTAATTAACTATATTATCGATTATATTTACAAAAATAATTGCAATTGAAACTGAACCCAGGTTTATCCTAAATATTTCACTTATCACTAAGCGTTTTATCCTGGTTAATTAATGTTGAATCTTAATACTAATATTACCTTTACTTTCACTTAGGTACCTACACATTTTACGTACAAATAAGGGTTATAGGCCTAAACGGTATTTAGTAAAATGTAGTTGAAGTAGAACCGAACATTTTAATGTTTTTAGAGAATTGGCGACAGCTAAATTAAACACAATTTTAAGAGTAGGTTGTTGAAAATCACGCGATTATTTATACAAAAAGTCGGTAATTTTGTGAGAAATTAAGGTCATTCAACAAACTACCTATTATTATTGGGTTATAAAATAGAATTTAGCGCAGTGTTTAATTTATAGTAAAAATAACTATACTCTTCTATCTAAAACGAATTTAACATGATTTACATTTTGATCAAAAGCGACTATAATACACAATTATTCTAATTCGAATAAAAATATTTATGAAAAAAATTGCAGATAAAATTAAAAATGCAAAAGAAGAAAAGAAAAATGTGTTGTGGATTGTGCAATCGGCAGTATTAATCTATTAAAATAATTAGTGTACCTAGACGTACAATGGTGAAGTAAGTTTTCAGTAAACTTTAGATTGCAATATGTCAGTCGTGGATTATGTGATTATTTACGGTAGTTAAAAGTTGAACACGAGTACACACAATTAAAAAAACAAAAAAATAAAAACCAAAACTGCACAAAAAACCCCTAATTTTTGTTTTATTTTTAGATCGACGGTTTAATTTAGTTGACTTCTCTATATGTTAATCTTATCAATGATCGACGGTCATAGGTGTTGGTTGTGAAACTATTAATAGCTAAGCCACCCATAGCAGAGTTATTATAAAACACGTGTTCAAATTTGTTAATCAGTTTTGTGGTAAGGGTAATGCAAAACAGCAAGGGCAAAATAGTAAAGGCGCCACATCATTGGAATCAATTGAATTATCAGAAGGAAAAAAAGTTAATGGAAATGTAGAAGAAGTTGATTAGTAAAATAAAACAGATGAGGGAAGATAACCATAATCGTATAGTACATCTGAAAAGGTTATGGGGAAGCTATGAAAAGAAAGAGAAGGGACTAAGGAGGTATGTGCTAGCTGGGAGTAAAAGTGAGAACAATGAGATGGTTAAAAGTAATACCAAGAGAAAAGAAAATAAGTACTTACTATATAATATATAGAACGATTTGATGTAGTCTGGTTAAATAAAACGTGGTCAGAGGAAAAGCCTAAAGAGGATGGAAAGAGACATTACTTGAGGGATATAGATGGAAAGTGCAATTCGCTATAAGAAAGGAAGAGCGAAAGGTGGTACCATATTGGAGATACGGAACGAATGGGTCGTAAAAAAAAGGAAAGGAAAAAAAAAAAATACGAAATATTGGTGAATTAAATAAAGGGGAAAAGGAAAAGTATATAAAGTAAAATGTGTGTCTTGCGACATCTCGTGTTAAAATGGACACGTGAAAATAGTATAAACTAAGTAAATGCCAACAGTTAACTGTAAAAACTTGTGTGCGTTAAAGTGCACGGCGCCATCTAAGCGATGGTTTTAATCCTTAAAACAACGTGAGTCGATAAAGCCATGTATATAGTGATAAGAGTATACTGGTCAAGAAACTAAACAGACTGTAAATGGATAAATTTTGGTGAAGAAATTAAAAAGGGGGAAAGGATGGGTAATACTCGGCGAAAATATAGAGAAATAGGATAGAGTGAAAAACACTCATAGTATAGATGTAAAAAAAGTGTCGGTGATAGATTATGTAATAGTCAGCAGATAATTATTACATTACACGAATAGAAGGAGAGAAATCAAACCATCAACCATTAGAGCTAATAATAAAGTCAAAACAAGTAGTAGAAGAAAAAGAAGACAGGGAGTAGAAAGAATTATAGACAAAAATCTATTAAAATATGTATAAAGAAAATATGATAAATGGAATAAAAGGAGGAAAGAGTTGAAGAAGGGGTTAAGGAGACAAAAAGGTTTTGGGAAAATCAAACGTGAAATTCTTGCGTCCGTCAAATTTATTTGATCAAATAAGTTTGACAATGACGGAGTTTAACATTTGTCAAATTAATTTGATGAGTGTTGATTCTGCCTGTTTTTTTACTTTGTAATTGTTTTCAATGATCAAATGTTCGTCAAAAACAAATTATGGTGTTTCACTTAATTATCAAATTTATTTGACGGAAACAAGTCAAACTCAAAATTTGAAGAATGTTTAGTAGACGATGAAACGGTTTTTTAGAGTAAAAATGCAATAAAGTGGATTGTGGTGAGATGAGAGGTAAGAAGGTAGAAAAAATAAAATTGTACTGGGTAAATTTAAATTTAAAGAAGATTTAAAAAGATTTGCGAGATGAAAAAATTACAGCATAAGAATTATTTAGAGACAGTCAAATAGGAAAAGGAAAAGAATAAGAGGAGGCAGTTATAAGTTGGAGAACTACGGGAGAGTGAGCACCACAAATTAATGGACGCTACTAAATATAAGCAGAGGTAATAGGATATAGAAGGAGAGGTGAAGACAAAGAGTGTAATCGGATTTCCGATTGGGTTTTTAAGAGCGGACAATATTTATATACTAAATCAGATATAACCTGGTGACTATGTTTATAGATATAAAATGGCCTTGAGTAGCGTAAACAAGAAGATTGGTAAAGAGATAATAATGAGATTAACAAAAAATATTTAGGAATACAAACAATATAGTGAAAGTAAGTGAGGAAGGAACCAGGGAAGGAGAAGAATATCTTGGCTGCATAACCTAGGAAGTGGACCGGAAAACATCAGCTGAACTCTTCCGCATGCCGTAAACAAAGTTAGGCTTAAGCCATGCTGGTTGCCAACATCCGTAACGGATAGGAACCACAAGAAAAAGAAGAAGGAAATGGTAAATGCAGAATTTCATACCCCAAAGGGGCTAAAACAGAAATGTCCGCTTAGTCCCAGAGGTATTGAAGGGACAAAAATTGAGGGAATAGTTAGGTTAATAAAGGGTGGACTCATTAGCATATGTTGATAACGTTGAGGTGTTAGCCAGAGTAGATCGAGTACATGAGGAAAAAACAACCTAAACTAGTAAAAAGCAGACATTATAGGGTTGATATGGAAATTACTTCCAAATTTTGGGGTAACATTGCCACACATTTTTTTAATTGTAATCCCTCTTCTTGACTTAAAGCATTTTGAAAAGAAGCTATCATTTTTGTGGTATTTAATCTTAGTGTATTACATAATGATATTTATTAAGAAAATAGCATCTATCATTCATTTAAATTTTCATTCAATTTAATTCAATCAGCATTTTTGAAAACATTAAAAGATTAACTGAATTACCTAAAGTCAGTGTTCACCGTGAACTGTAAGATAGTGGGTTAAATGATTTTGAATGCTTACATAGCATTTTGCAACCAAACATCTTGTAGACTACTGACTTAAAAAAGAGTCCATAAAAATATTCCAGGGGTGTTAGGTCTGGGAACTACAAACCACTATACTTTCTAATTTTGTTTTTGTTTTCGATAACATATTTACCGTTTTTTACCAGTGTAAGGTTTTATTGCTTATCTAGTAATACTTATAAATCAAAATTTGCCAACATTAACGTTTTCAACAATATATTTGAGATTTTGTTGAACTGTAGCCCATTTTTTCTTAATAATATCACTATGTAACATACCAAGGTTAATACACAAAATCAACCAAAGTTTTGTCAACTGTCAATGTCATCATTAAATTTGATTTAAACTATTAAACAACTTTTATTAAAACAATTTTTTTTTCATATTTTAAGTTATTCCGAGATTTTGAGTGATAAGTCTACAATAAAAAATTAGTAGAAAGACGGAAAAAATAATAAAATTGTTATTTAATAAATTTAAAAAGTTTGGGGCTGGAAATTGGGAGCAGTTGAGGAAAAATTCAGGTAAAATACTGGGGATTGACTTATTATACAAGGTGGTCCAAAAATATGTACATTAAGATCTAGAGCTGATAGTACTTCTAAAACTAATATCTTTGAATTTAAATAAATCTAAAACCTTTTTTGGGTAGAAAACTCTAAGGAAACAATTAAATAACAAACAATTAAAATAATTAAAAATTTTTAAAAATGTGACGTAATAACCCTCAACTACCCTCTAAAACTACCTTGCATTCATACGGGATGAGGTATGTGGTAACATGGAATTAATTATCCTAATGTCTTATAATCATTCCAAAAATTTAAACTCTGTCATCAAAAAGCGTTTGGAAGATACAAAAATAAGGTTTTCAATTTACCTCTTTTAAACGGTTGATTTCTCTTATTATTCAGTTTTAGAAAAAAAGTGTACATATAGAAGTACCATTATTTCTTAACGTGCTATCAGCTCTAGAAATTAGTGTACATAATTCTGGACCACCTTGTAGAAGAAGAAATGAAATAGGCAGAATAGATAGAAAGTAAAAGAAAGTATTAAGAAAGAGAGAATATGCAAGGAAGTGAAAAAGAAGAAAGATGAAAATGAGAAATTAATAGAAAATTTGAGTTATAAAGAAATAGTAACCAATGAAGTACCAAGACATTTATGCCTATGTGAGAGAGAGAGAGTGAAAAAGAGGGAAAGAGAGAGAGAAAGCTTAAAGAGTAAGAAGATTGTTCCACGGATCAGGATGAGTAATGAAAAATTTAAGTAATACTAGTGGCTAGAGATGAGATAGGAGTGTAAGGAGCGGAAAGAGAGAGAAAACAAAGAAATAAATTGTTAATGAAGGATGGGAGGGGTTAAAATGGATTAAGGAAGAGACAAGAAGAAGAAGAGATAGTATGAGTGAAGGTACAGTAACAGGAAGGGGGACTGAAGTATAGTGAATTGAAACTACGTACCTATTTAGAAATAACTTTAAATAAAAACAAAGCTTCTTACAGGAAAACAATTGTCATTTTTTTATTTAATTGCTTAAACGGTTTGCATGTACTTGTCCTTATAACTTGTAAAAATAGGCGTGTATTTAATCAACGGTGTTAGACAATAAACGAATTAATTTTAATTTAAAAACGTTTAATTATAGGTTATTATCAACTGTATACTTTTTAATTTGTTTGCCCACATGTAAATTTCAAAAGTTAATAACCTACCAAAATTAGTAGGTACTTCCTAGCAAAATTAAAAAGTAAATGTAAATATTTTCTGTATTGTAGGTTAATTTGTGAAATACTACTGTTTTCGAAATTACGAAAATGAAAAAGTATATGCAATTAAGCTGTAAAGATTTCCGATAAAAAAATTACCTTGCTACTTTTCGCTCCTAGAATGTTATTACTCAATAAGTGGCTCAAAAATTCGTTAGCCGTAATTCTTCTCATTAACAAAATGCTTCAGACGTACGCCCGCTGGGGAACCCATCTTGCACAGTGCATTAACGATTTGGCTCAATCTTCCATACAATACATCGATCGCCATTTTCGAAAATATTATTTTCAAGATATCCTGAAACGACAAAAATTATACGATTGGATTTATAAGAAATTGCATTACCTCGGCCGCGCTTTGCAAGCGCGAATGTTGTTCGCACCCGAAAAGAAAAACAGCAAAGACGAAGCTCTTGCTTCAGCAGCCTTAATAATATTCGGTTCCTGCAGCGATTTATTTAAATCTTCTAAACCTCTTAAACGCATTCTCCAGTCGTCCTTAAAACGAAAACGAAAATTAATGTGCCCTTTCATGTAATATACGGATTTGGTTCAAGTTCATTTTGCTGAAACATGGTATTTTACGATTTCAGGCGATCGTCGAGGTCAATTTTTATAAACGTGCGTAAAAGGGCATGTCGTTTACTTAAAAAAATCATATTTTCCTGAAAAAAATTATGATTTGATCACCAAAGCGTTTAAATGCAATTTTTTCGAGTATAAACCAATTAAAACTAATGTTTGAAATAGAATAAGGTAACCTACTTTACTATATGGATAAATCACGCCAAACAGCTGGTCAGTTTAAGAATTGATCCTATTTCGTGTTCATAAAACTATCGCTTTCATCAGTCCTACTATTATTGGTGATTAAAGTCTCAAGCATCGCATGATCCAATACTCTAGCGTACTATTCAAACAATTTTTTTTTTATACATGCGTGTCTCAGATCTCTCACGTTCGTAGATGTGATGTAGTGACATTATTTCTGCTACAAATAACTAGAAAAATAAAATACGTGGAGAATTTGAACGCGAGACCGGAAACATTTCGCTATTAATAATAATAATTACTGATCCCGCGATAAAATAAACTGTCAAAATTTAACCTTTTGGTCATTGATTATTTGATTATTTATTCAGAACGACGAAAATTTAACGATTCGTAGAAATAATCACACAATTTCTCTTCTACCTTCTCTAATAATAAGAACTCTTGAAAGTCACCAAAAGAGATTTATGGTGCTTGAGTTTGACAATTGTATATCTGGAAGAAGATTTTTTAGTGAGTAGTTGCCTAAGTCTTTTTGCACCTATAATTTTTTGAGAAAACATAAGCCCTTATTTATTGTATCATGATGTAATAGCGTGTTTCATTTAAAGTAACTAAGTTTGATATGATACGCGTATTTTAAACACTCTGTACAATCCAAACCATATATTTCTAAAATGTGGTTTGACTTTTTTTAAGTAGATTTTTCACCATTCTCTTCGACCATACTTTTAATTTCTGCAATTGTCTGTTCTGTCCCGCTGTTATGGCCCTCCACCTTCCACCCTTCCCCCATACACAACACTTACATCACAATACAGTATTTGTATACATGTATGTACACTCATGAAATTTAAAACTTGGACACCACAATTTCTGTAAACAAAAGTTTGCACATTGTGAAGCGGGCTTAAGGGTATCATTTACAATTCTAACAGCAGGTAGTCTTAGCAGGGGTTATCTTATAGAAGGACTGTAGAATGAATCATTACACTAAGCACGTTTTAGAAAATAGGTAATTTACGTTGCTTACTTAATTTTTTCTTTAAAGAATATATTTGAAGGTATCGCTAATTAAACACCATAGCTCGATTAATTATCGAATCAAAATTTTGTTTAGGAAATGTTTACAAAATAAAATTAGAAATAATTTTGATTTAAAAACGTCTACAAGCAATAACTTTTAAATTAAATCAAAAAACTAAACATGGTTTTGGGTTGACTGATTATTACTTATTTTTAAATAAATCTAACCTACTAATTATTGTAAGTTATTAAAAAAAATCATTAACTCTCTATTCATAATATTTAGTCCTTACAAAATGTATATTTTATGACGTTTCATTTTTTCTGTAGTTAATATAAAAGTGAAAATAAAAACTAAGGCAATTCTTATTGTCAACGTATATATATTTAGTTTTTGACAAAATTTATTACATAATTATAATTAAGATACCAAGTTTTAGTTTAAAATTAAATGAAAACGTTTTTTTTAAATAAAGGTATTACTATATAAATAAATATAAGAAATCAATAATGGGTGTGACCTCCATTATTATTGATACATTCTTGAAGCGTCTGCTCATTGACGCTATCAAGGTATCAATATAATTAATATTAATCGTTTCCCATGCGAGTATCAATGGCTGCAATTAGTGCATTACGGTTTACTGGTTGTCTTCGGATAACAGCAAGTATTCGAGCCCAAACATTTTCGATAATGTTAAAATCTGGGCTTTTTGCTGGCCAGGGTAACAGCTCCAAGTTATTTGCTTGTATCAGTTGCGCACAACCTGCGAAGTATAGGGTCATCATATCCCGATAGTTAATTATCGAACGTTCCAAGAAAATATGTGTAAATAGTAAATGGAATCTACTAACGTAACGTTAAGTCGTTAATTATAGTTACATAACTCTCCTTTCATAAGATATAGTTCATATTAATATGCTTATTGTAAAGCTTCGTACACACCTGAACAACAAACCGAGGAACAAACAGAACAACGAACCGAACGGCAATCGGAACATTAATTTGGACGGTGCTACGTACGAATTTTAGAACAGATTCGCAAGTCCTGATTGTTCCACGAACGGTTTGCGGCGTTCCCGCAACTTATCGGTTTTTTCTCCGACATCAAAGAAAATGCGCGCGAATGCGTTTGCAGGTTTGGACGAATCTAAACAAAACGGCGAACAAACTTATTTGGGAGAATTAAATTATTTATTTTCTGTCCTCCCTTTTGTGGGTTTGTTGTGCTTTAGGTAATATTATGGAGTTGACAGAAGAAAAATGTTTTAAATTAATCAGTGTTTAAGAATGCAAGAAAAAAATGATGTCCCTATTAGCATCATTTGGGCGGGGAAATTTCCAAAATAAAAAAAAAGCGAAGTAAATTATAATTTTTACTTTCATTGTGCGTAAACATTTGGTTGGTACTATCTTCTTGTTTTCCGCAATTTCTCTTCTCAATTATAAATATATGAACTGAAAACTACTGAAAATAATTATGGGAACAGCACAAACGTTCCGTTTGTTGTTCGGATTGTGGAAATCATAAAAGATCGTTTGTCGTTCTGTTTGACTTTCGGTTCGTTGTTATGTTTGTTGCTCGGTTTGTTGTTCAGGTGTGTACGAAGCTTTACAACTTAAGCAACAATTTTTTGGCGAATAAAGATTAGTTTGTGATGTAATATTAGAAACACAAATTTATATCATATCAAATTTATGACAACTTAAAACCAAGAACATGTATGTTATTGCTAAATTATTAAGGAAAAAGCGCAATTGCAGTGTAAATATTTATAATTAGATATTTTCGAAAGTTTATAAGTCCTCTATTGTAATCTTAATACTTAAAAGAAAATCCTGTCCATTAGCATTATAAGGAAATGGCTTTTTACTTTATGAATAAGTTTCAATAACAATAGAATATCCTTGCTTGTTTAATTTACTTCCTTTGAGTCATATTGCTCTAAGGGTTGTTACATTGGTCATTAGAAGTTATGTAATAAATAAACAGTTACCTACTGTTTGAGAAGGGGTAGTGTGAACCAATAAATAAAGTGTAAATTCCATTTTAGTTTAAAATTTCAAGTGTTGTGAAAATGCCACCTCATCTCGGTGCTGATTTGAAAGCGCGGATTGTTTCGGAATTAGCGGCGGGCCGTAGCGTGCGTGAAATTTCACGTATGTTAGATATACCAAAAAGCACCGTAGGGCATTACCGAGTAAAATGGAATCTTGAACACACTTTGGAAAGAGCCATCGGAAGTGGTAGACCTAAAGTATCTACACGTGCTCAAGATCTTGAGTTGTTTCATTACGTAACAGAACAACCATTTGCTACATACTCCAGGGCTATAGCAGATACACATTTTCCCGGATGCCGTATAACTGCACAAAAAGATTAAAGGAGATGGGAATAAAGAAGTATAATGCTGCTGCGAAAGAAGTTCTCAGTGACGAAAATATGAGACGTCGTCTGGAATTTGCAAGGCGATATGTGAAGGAACCTTTGGAATTTTGGAATCGAGTGATTTTTAGCGACGAAAAAACGTTCAATAGCCGCAACGATGGACCACTAAAAGTTTTTAGAATGGAAGGAATTCGTTACGAAAATAATCACATATGTCCTAAAAAACGAAGTGGTTATTTTTCTGTGAATGTGTGGGGTTGGGTTAGCGCGGGGTCCAGGAGTTTGTTGGGCTATCGATGGACGTCTTGATTCTGATACGTATTTAGATATTTTGGAAACTATTATGAAACCTTCAGTCAGAAGTGTTTTATCCAGACGAAGATTATATTTTCCAACAAGTAAAGTATTCTTATTTCACTAAACTTTCTCCAAAACATAGTTCGGGATCTGTTGAATTACGACGCCTCCAAGAATGTATCAATAATAATGGAGGTCACACCCATTATTGATTTCTTATATTTATTTATATAGTAATACCTTTATTTAAAAAAAAGTTTTCATTTAATTTTAAACTATAACTTGGTATCTTAATTATAATTATGTAATAAATTCTTGTCAAAAACTAAATATATACGTTGACAATAAGAATTGCCTTAGTTTTTATTTTCACTTTTATATTAACTACAGAAAAAAATGAAACGTCATAAAATATACATTTTGTAAGGACTAAATATTATGAATAGAGAGTTTAATGATTTTTTTATAACTTACAATAATTAGTAGGTTAGATTTATTTAAAAATAAGTAATAATCAGTCAACCCAAATAACCATGTTTAGTTTTTTGATTTAATTTAAAAGTTATTGCTTGTAGACGTTTTTTAAATCAAAATTATTTCTAATTTTATTTTGTAAACATTTCCTAAACAAAATTTTGATTCGATAATTAATCGAGCTATGGTGTTTAATTAGCGATTCCTACAAATATATTCTTTAAAGAAACAAATTAAGTAAGCAACGTAAATTACCTATTTTCCTAAAACGTGCTTAGTGTAATGATTCATTCTACAGTCCTTCTATAAGATAACCCCTGCTGAGACTACCTGCTGTTAGAATTGTAAATGATACCTTTAAGCCCGCTTCACAATGTGCAAACTTTTGTTTACAGAAATTGTGGTGTCCAAGTTTTTAAATTTCATGAGTGTACCATACAAATAAATAAATAAATAAATGACTCTCCTGCTAACTTTGACATTTCAAATGAAAATATATTTTTATTTTGTATGTACGTGAAAATCTTTGGGAATTTTATGTATACGAGCCTTACTCAAAAAGTGTTTCTTTTCGAGGTGTCGTTGTTTAAATACTTGATTGGGTCAATATCGGCTTTCGAATATATTTTTAGTTTTAGATACTCAAATTTTGTTTACACTTAATTTCTTTTAAAAGTTGATCGGTTATACAGAATATGAAAAAAAAAATGTAAAACTTTGTAATTGAAAATGATGAACAACGATAAAATTCCAATAGAACATACTGTATATTTTTCCAGATCGATGTAGAACTAAGTTTTTATAACTTAGCTATACATGGCTGTCTACTAAACCTCAACCATTAGCAATTGAAACTTGTTTATTAATCAAAAATACACATCAACTGCTGATATACAAAGATTCGATGAAATTGTGACAGATTGAACAATTACTAACACAACCGTGACAACAATAAACTTTTGACGTTTGCATTTTATGACATTGCTACAAACAAAAAAAAAAGTTGGTAGTCAATTAGTTAATTTAGCAAGTTTATTGAATTAGAATGTCGATGAAAGTTAGGACAACACTTTCGAATATACTTGATTAGAACAAACCGTCGAAGGACGTCGTGGATTCGAGAGAGAGTTAAATTACACAAAAGAAGGTTGTACTTAATTGAATATTTATTTTTAATTATAGGTACGTAGGATTGATAATGGGCGCCGCTGGTTCTAAAATGGAAGACAAACATTATCAGGGTTGAACTAGAGAACACCGACAGTTAAAAATGTAGTACTCTAATTAAAACAAGTTCAACGTAAACACAAGAAAAAACTTTATTACTGACTGTAGGTTAAAAAACAAAATGATACTATCACAGACTCAATTTTTGTAGTTGCTATAATAACGTAGGTGTAGGTAACGCGACGTAGAATAATTAGCGTTATATAGCAGTGGCAAACGCTTTGTGCGTAAGGCGAATAGCGTTGCTAAAGTGGGGTGCGCGAAGTAATTATCGTTGATAACTTACCATGCGTACAGTAGTTCGCATTGATACGTTCACAGAGCGACGAATAGTAGTAGATGCTTTTGCGCGTAAAGAAAAGTTGGCTAAAATTACGGTACCTGAAGGTAAGCAGAAGTTGTTGACGATGATTCGTGACCGCAGAAACGGGCCAAGAACGGTGAGTTGTAGAGTCTGTCTTCGCCCGAACAAATAATGCTCCCAGACCCAAATTCTCATACTAAATGAATAGTTCAACTTGAACCTTGAACCCAGGCAAGGTAGTAGAGAACGCCAGCGGTCAGATAAAGGATACAGCTCCTACAAGTTTTAAAATTATCTCTTAATGCTGAGCATAGTAATTTTAAACCCCAAGTACTTGGTAGTCGCAGAAAAATGGAAAATATTCTTCAAGATACGTCAATCGTACCGAGATCAGTTCAACAAAGCGTTACAACCTGCACGTTCAGATGACGGAAAGCATAAACAGTAAAACGACCACCACGCCTGCGGACAAGTAAATGAAGAGTTGGGCTAGAGGTTTCTATAAAAGGTTTTAGAGCTACTGAACTTTTTAGTTCGCCGAGTCTAAATCTTGCAATTTCTTTGTATGTGGGCACATGAAACAAGGAGGACATCCAACAACAAGTTATCAATGTGGCTCGACAAATTCGACCAAGTCCAGAAATGTTACATCTAATTAACAATTCTGAGATACAACATGCTGAAGCATGCGTAGCTAACAGACATCGGCAGCGAGAATTTAAATTATAATAATAATGAGGATTTTCGTCACTAACATAGCATGTGTACCTAAATCCGTAAAAAAATTTTACAAAAATTTTCTTATCTTTAGTAGTTATCTATTGTAAAAAATGTAGTCGTTTTTCAAAATAATATTGACTTAACTCTTGCATTAACTACATATGGTACTAATTGGGCTTTTCATAGAACTCTGGAAACCGAGTCTGACTAATACCAACTATAACAACTTGTGCTGACGTGAGGATTTTCCAACACACTGGTTAATACCATAAAGGTTAGTGATCCTTTTTTCGCACTTTTCCTTGTCATAATGGATACTTCAAGTTTTTCATCTCTATCTTTTAGCTTCCTAAATGTTTTAAACTTTTCTTTTAAGGAATTGCTAAGGTATATTTGACAAGCTTATAGACTCTTTCCATCGTCCAAAGCACAAACGATTTCAATAAGCTCTTGTCGAAAAAAATCATTTTTCTATTTTGGTTCGCTTACAGAGCTATAAAAGCACCCAAATGAGTTCTTTTATAGAAATTTGAGTTCTTTTATAGAAATAGTACAATTTTTATTCCGAACGGTGGTAACACTGATAACGTCAAGCTGTCATTACGTTCGGTGTGCATTTATTTAAATCGTAATTAATGTTCAGTAGACTTATTTATCTACTTATTTTATTTCTACCCATTTTTTTAAATGAAACATGATATATGTACTAATTAAACTTAAACTAGCATTTAAATCAAAGTTTAATGAAAATATTGCCATCTAGCAATTACACTTCAAAATTCCCTAAATTTAAAAACTCGGGAAATTTTATTTTAAAATCAATCTGAAAAGCCCAAAGTAGAAAAAATAGTATAAAGAATTCGTTTCAGAAGGCATTTTAGCGACTCGTACTCGTACAACTGTACTCGTCTTATAAAATGCGTCTTCTGAAACTAGTTCTTTAATATACTATTTTAATTTAACTACTAAAACAAGCCAAATAAATTAAATATTTGGTTTCATAAGTATGATGTTTTGTTTCATAGTCTACTTAATATTATTGGCAAACTCCATTAGAATAAACATTTCTATGCATGTTTTCTAAAATTTTGCCTTATTTGGTTACGCTTGTAATATTTTAAAATGTCGTAAATAAAATAATTAACAATCAATCAGTTAAGATTGAAAAACAAGATGTCATTAAAAAAGTTCTGACCATTTCAAAACCAAGAATTTTACTTCGTATAAACAATGGTATAACATACACCCTGCTATTCTGTTTCGTTTTTCCTGACAAATTGAACATTTCAAAGAAAACATTGACAGTAAAAATAGTTTCTTATTGTATTGTGATATAAGTGTTATGTATGGTGCCCAGAAGTCAGTATAAACCTTTATACTTTATAGTGTGGATTGAAAACCACTAAAACCTAAACATGCCAACCCTTACCCACCTTAGTATTCATATGTAATAATATTATTTACGTAAACATTATAGAAGGTAAATAAGAACATAAAATATAAAACGCTTATAATTTGACATTTTTATTCGAGAGAAACGTTTTTACTTTTTGTTCAAAAGTGAATACCAGGTTTCCAAACTTTAAATTTTCCCTCCAAATGAGAAATACCTAAAATTTGTCAAGAGTTTTCAGTTTTTAAATCTGCATGACAGAAATGTCATTCTGTGGATGTTCCAGTTTAAAACAATTCACTTTCACATGCCATCCTAATTAGTTATTAGTCATTAAACGCAAAATGTCAAAATCAAGCTAATGTATTTTCTGGGATTCAAAGGCTGTCATTTTGCCATCTTAACGAATTCGAAAATTAATTAAAATTTTAAATATACAGTTAATTACACAAATGGACAATAAAAGCAGAACAAGTTTAATTATTAAAAATGATATAATATAGTAATAGTAATGTCATCAATAGAAAGGAAAGGTTAACGCACTTTTTATACTTGTGGTTATTCTGCTATTGATTCCCTTGCTATCACCGCATATCTTTGTACTGTACATACATGCAAGTTAATTCTGTAGTAAAGAGAACCATGTTTATCAATGAGCTGAATATATAAATTAAAAAAAAGAACATAAAAATCGGGTTACAACATACAAATAATTATTGAGCGATAGGGTAGTAATAACGATTTTACACACAAGTTTTTTAATTATTTTGATTTTTAATCATTGCTGATCACATGCACACATTTGCAATGCAACACATACAGTTAATTAAAAAAATACTTTGACAATCATATCGTGCCGGTTATCAGATGATTGAATAGTGGACGAAGAATAAAATTTTTGAATAAAACGTGGTGAAGTTAAAAATGAAATTTGATTCGAAAAAGACACGCAAAGAAGGACAAATATTGCACTATAACAAATTGATTGATATCTTCTTTGTTTACATAATGAATCTGTAATATATTTGCAAAAGTTATTGAGTATTTGTTAGGTGTGCGTTGATTAATGACGAAATTAAATCTAACATTAATAATATGATTAACGAAATTTGACTGTTGATCTTTAATATTTTGAAAGGAATTTAATGTGTAATTGCATTTCTTGAGGAATTACACTATTTGGTCAAAAAAAACAAAATGTTTTGTCTATTTATAAGAAACCATCAACACATCAATAAAATGAGAGTAAATGAAACGATAAAATACCAAGCTAGATTCTAAACTTTATATGACCATCACTTTTTACGCTAGCATACACAAAAACTACCCTGACCTATTTATTTATTTATTTAATCGTATGGTATAACCTATAACAGGACAAAGATAACTTTATGCCGGAGTCATTACAATAAAAACATCTTACGGAATTGGACCTTGTCAAATAGTATCCAATGTTTGAAACTTGAAGGTAGGCCGCCTAAACTGAGGTAATCAACATGTCAAACAAACCAGATTTTAGACTGAAAGAAGTGTTGGTATTCAAAAATACCACGGCGTATATAGAATAAGATCGTCACAGCTCATTAACTACGGCGTTGATTGCTTGAAATTCGATGGACAAATACGTGAAGATTTAACATTTAATCTTTAAACTTGAGCTTTTCTTATGGTACTAACCAAATAAGCCAATTCGTAACATATTTTTTATGGTACGAACCAATTATGTAAAATCATCGCATAACTTTATGGTGCCCAATGTCAGGCACGAACCCACAATCCTGACATTCTCATGTTCTAATGACTGAGCTAGCCTAGCACGGTATGGAAGAGATACAGATAAGTGAGGTTCCACTAGGGATAAGCTGACACACGGCCCACATGATGGTCAGACGTGGAGAGGAGATATGTGAACCGACCTTAAAGTAGTTCTTTTGTGATGACCTTGTAATGTTCGAAAATTTTTGCAGAAGATCTAAAAACTCTAAATTATTATTTGATATGAAATTCTTTGCAGCAAATGATTTGTATGTGTGACGGTTGATTGGCTTGATACGATGCATAAATGGTATTTTGACACCTCAAGGCCCGAGTTGATCAGAAATTGCATTCCCGTGGATTTGTTCGTAATAAGATTTTAACTTTAATTAGAACTAAATTGTGTCTTTTTCCTCTTTTATGTAGGGTGTTTAAATCATAGAACTATCGTGTGACCAATATTTACTAAACCACATGAGTAAAAAATGAAATTTTATTAGCAAATATAAAATGCCATATTTCTGAAGTTTGTCCATTCGATCAGTAACTTTTTTAAGGAAAGGCTGATGTTGTTACTGAAATGGTAGAAGAAATCACCCTTAAACTTTCACATGCGTGTGACGTCTAATGAATTTTTAAATAAATTGTTTGCTATAGCCATTCACAATGAGCTAAGAGGTAAGATAGAAGTAGCTTCAAATTTAGATTATCGGGTCGACATATAGAAAATGGTCAAAATACTACAAAATTTTAGCAGGATGGTGGTGAGATAAAGTATGTAAGTATCTACAGTAAGTGTTTAGTGATACATCAAATGAGCTAATTCTCTATTGGGTTCCCGGGTCGCAATAACGGCAACAATTTTTTCTATTTTTGTAGTGAACAATGCCAATTGGTTGAATTTTGAGAAGATCCAGAGAAGTATCCAAGAAAGAGCGACCATGGAACCAGACGATTAATGTGTCATCACCATACCTAACCATATCTTGAGTTTCAACGGAAAAGTTTCTAAGGCAGCAGCACCTAAAACTTGTTCGTAAAGGTTGTTGTGAAATTGGAAGTAAGTGGACGAAACACACGTTTGAGATGTACAAATCTTTCATCTTATTAAGTTGAGATAATATTGTTCAATAATTGCAAGAAGAATCCTTGATAGGATTTTTTCTAATAGATTACTATTCGGACGGACGAAACGAGGCGGTACTAAATGCAGCAACTACCTTATTAATAATCAATGATGTTACATCAAAACTAACAACACCTAAAGTTGAATAAAATGATAAGAGTTTAAAATGTGTGAACGAGTTACCTACAAATTCGTTAAGGATTTTTCATAGAAATTTGGCTAATTTGCAAGTAGTAGATTCAATATGGTTGCTCAAAGTTTGTGATTAGATAATCGTAACAGTTTTTTGAGACAAAACAGTCAAAGATGTAGATGATTTCAGAGCTAAGAGGGTCAGCCCAGAACTCCGAGGAAGCAGTGATGAAGAGTTAGAGAGATTTAACAGTTTGGTTTCCATGGTGATACTGGTTAATATTCTGGAATGATCAGAAAGAGTTTATCAAAATTCGAAATTTGGTAGAGTACTTACAATCCCAGTTTTACAAAATAACATAGATTAATGATGAACATCATCTTTTACTAATGGAGTTGCAGTATATTGCAAAAATACAGAATTAAGGTAGTATTTTGTCAGAAGTAATATATTTAAGTAAATAGTCATCTGTATTTACTGGGGTTATTTTAAAGCCTGCTGAACGGATTTTCAGAAATAAAGTATTTAAGAATTCCAGTTTCTCAAAAAATAGACGTATCATTGATATTTAGCGTTAAAAAATTTTGTTTGCTTGGTCAAAGAATTCCATAGTGCCAAACGTCCTTCAAATTCAAATTTAAATAAAAACGCCAAAAAAACTGAAGAAAATCGTGCTTGAAAATTGTTATGTGAGTTGAGCGAGCCAGTCAATTTAGTATTTTTTTATGGGTCAGAGGGAAACAATAAATATTAACAACTTGTGAAGAATATCTCCATTTATTCAATAACATATTCAGAAAAAACAATTGGCAAGACATAATTTCTGAGCAAATTAGTTATATAAAACACATAATGAATAGATATGTCGTATCTACAGAAGCAAAATTTGGGAGAAAATTGTTGTGCCGTCAGAATTTCAGGAACAATTTCTTCACTATAGTCTATTAATGGGAAAAAAATTATTAGTCTAAGGAAAACACACAATAAAGCCAATAATAATTTCTATTCATCAGAACAGCTTCACGAATTGACGTTTTAAAATTTTATTAGTCCTTGAAGAAAAAGTGCAAGAAAAACGATCTAACCGGCAATGTTGAATGTAGATGATCTTAACTTAAAGTTATGCAGAGCAACGAATAGGCGACGAGTGAAACCAATAAGTTGGTGCTCTTGTCGCAACTGTATGTATGAACTGTAGTTGGGGTTCCGGTAAGAAATAAACAATCGCCTGAAGAAAATAGTCTTGGACCTATAGGCTTTTACTATTCCTTAAGTACAAAACGTAATGGTCGGAGTCTGGATAGTCATTATAGCTTTCTAAATATCTAGAAATTAGTAGACTGGTACGAGAAAACAATGTCTGCATATTTTGCCTTTTATGAGTTTACTGAAATCATGCAGTGAGATGATGCTCATATGAGTGAGATTTTAATCCTCAAACACTGACTAAATCAGCGAAGGTTCTATTAGAAAGAGGAGTAAGTTTTTTATTGTTTATCTTCCAACCAGTACCCCCTCCGTTGATATAAGGCGCTTCACGCGTCAACATGAACACTCACTTCCATTCCGTATGCTGCGTTTAGCACCTCGACCACGCTGCCCAAAACTTGTCCGTATCGGTTTCATAGTTAGATCTCCCACTCTTTGCAAATGCTTCATCAGACTGACTCTTGGTTGGAAAACATGGTCGTTATTTTCAACAAAAATTTACTTATGATACATAATTGTAAAATGGATTGCAAGATTCAATACTTTAAAAAAATATGCAGAGTTGTTATTAAAAAAAAGTTACACCCAGTTTAAAATAAATATGTTATT
Organism: Abscondita cerata; assembly: GCA_030710515.1. Classification (NCBI taxonomy): domain Eukaryota; kingdom Metazoa; phylum Arthropoda; class Insecta; order Coleoptera; family Lampyridae; genus Abscondita; species Abscondita cerata. Next base: position 156,386 of record JALBCR010003399.1, on the reverse strand, counting down.
GAAGTATTTAGGCATTTGTTTGTTGTGAATGGGTTTAGTCGTTACAATTTGGAAATTTGATTATTTTCGTTACTTGCCAGTAACAAAATCCAGTAATGAGAATGTAAGAAATGTAGTATAAAGGAACTACTAAAATGTGAAACTTATTTAAAGGAGTGTTAGAATCTTGAAATGTTAGTAAAAACTCTCCATCAAAATAATCAACACTTTTATGATCTAAATATTCACAAAGCATAGGTAAACAAGTATATCAACAATGCCCTTAAAATATTTAATTTACCTACCTTACATTTTAAAATTTCTAATAATACTGCTGTCAATCAAACCAATGTCTTCCCAATTGTTATCCAACGATAAAATGTCGCTACCGGAACTGGAGCATGTCAAACAATCGCCGTTATCGTTAGTGGGTATCGGCGACTCGACACTTTGTGAGGTCGTAGAAATAATTGATTCATCTACGTTAGTTGTACCACACACTTGAAAACTGCATGCTAAGTGTTAGAACTTTGAACTTTAGACGTTTCAGCTTTAATAATATTTTCATCTATTTTGAACTTTCAGTTTCTTGTTTCGTATTTTCTGCTTTACTTGCAATTTGAGGTCTATCCTCAAAAAATGGTTCGTCCTTTTTACGATCTGGACTTCTAGTAAGATTATGAAACATTTCGATCTGTTGATGAGACGTGACAGGACTGAGACACTCTTCGATAATAGGATCCGAATTTTCAATTTTTAAAGGTAGAAGTTTCTTTTAAATCGCTTTTCACTTTCTTTTCTTCGTTGATAACGTTTTCTTTTCTTTTACGTCAGCTCGAGGTTCGGTAAATTTGATTTGGATCGTAGTAGTATGTGAAATTCTCTGATCTTTTGCTGCTGTGCTTTGGCTGCTTGGTTTTTCATTTCGACGGGGTATTCTTGACGCGCTGTTAGGTATTTTTTCACCAAACAGATTGACGTTGTTTAAATTCGGAGACGATCGTGACAAAGTTTTCAGTTTGTTTTGGTTACTCGCATGGGACTAGTGGGTACCGATTGAGGTTTTTTAACGGGGATGTGACTGGAAACGGGGTTGGTTTTCGTATCGTTGTACTGAATTTCGATACTTGGATTGTTTTCGTTTTCGTCTCTAGGCGTTATAATTATAGTAGAATCGTTGTCTAAATCGCTAGGTTGATTGCTGTCACTATCGGGTGTTCTCAATTTTACCACCTCCCTCCGAAACGAACCCTTCTCGGCGTTCGTCTAGCTTCATAGTAATCTTCACTATCGTCCGTCAATACCTTGACAATACCCAACGAATTTCTGAAAAATTTAATTAATCAGTAATAATGTAACGAAACTTTATATTAAATACATATTAAACGAATTGAGTGGGAGTAATTACTTTAGTAACAGTATAACAGTATAAGGATAAAATTATAACGTTAAAGCGTGCATCAATACAAATCCACTTAAAAAGCAATTTGTAAAGAAGATAAACATTATTAACAAGAATAAAGACAACACGGTATACAAAACAGGAAGTATACATTTTATTTTGACAAAGGTTTTCATATTAAATTTCTATTAAAATTAGTTGGAAAAATATTACTGAATTAATTTTCTTTGGTTCATTATTAACAATTGACGACATATAAATTGCTGTGTCGGTTACTATTGTACTGCGTTATTAATTGGTATATAACAACAAAGAAGTAGACGTATTACTGAAAAGCAAAAAATAAACTATTGGTAATCAATGTGAAAATGTAAAAACACTCACGGTCAGACATTTTCTACCAAATAACTTTATCGATTCAATAATTAAATATAGCAATTTTTATGTAACTTTTCTATGAAATATAAAGATAATGACATTATAATTAACTAACAAGCAGTGTAAGGTACTCTACCCTCATCGTTTTGTGGGCATATAAGGCGGAGTTTTTAAATTAGTAAGGGTATTAAGTACAACTTCAAAAATCAGGTAATAGATTTTTAAAATGTTTTAAATGCAACTAAAACCAAGAATTCTGAATAACCATTTCAGTTCTATTTACCAAGTTAAGTTAAATGTTAATCGAAGCATACATGGTATTAGGACTAAGTTGTAACATTCGAATACGGCAGTTAGATCTCATTCAAACAATAATTTTTTTAGTTCAAATTTTCAATTTGGAGCCCCAGTTTATCGTTATTCAGCTTCTTTTGTTTTCAAAAAACGTCATTACTCTCTTATTTTTAAGGAATATTAGAAAAATATAAAAACTTTTAGCATTTTTCTCTACTGGCCACACTTATTGGAGTAGTAAGCAAAATTCTTTAAACTGTAATGACATTTAGAGCAAAATTCAGCTTTAAAATGTATTTGAAAATCTTTTTTTGGGTTATATTATTTATTTTATGTACTAAGACAGAAATCACTACTATCTCGTCTTTATATCTGACAATTTCCATCAGTTAATACTTCAAGATCTTTACAATATTCCAAACTGAAATTCGTGGGCCAGATGGTGGGTTGCAGAACCACAAAACTGTAATACAGGGTTATTATTTCTTCCCTTTCTTTCGCTATTTGATTAATTTTCTCAATATAAAGTAAGTGTCGACTGAATTAAATAAATTTCAGTCAGTTTTTTTGCAATATTGTAATGATTTCAATTAACGAGTTCTGTATATTTATGGTCTTTCGTATATGTCTCTAAAAATTTTTAAATGTTTCTAAATGATTAGAGCCGTTCATGTCAAAGAATTATGTTTTTAAAGTTTACTAGTAGAATATACGTCAACTCCCTGATATTTTATTGCTTAGGGCAATAATAACAAGTAGTATTTGTATACAACGGGCGGGTTCTCCGTATTTTATATTTAGTTGATGATGTAACTAGTCCGCTGAAAATTCTCGCGAAGGATTGAAATGTTTTCAGACTTAAATCTAATTTAACGCTAACTTCAACTACGTAACTATGCTTTATATTTAAAAGTATGATCTTCTATCAAATCATCTCGTGTTTTATGGTCAAAATTAACATTAATTCTTTGAACTCTATGAGGGGTCTGGGTAAACTCAAAGTTAATTGGTATACAACTTTCGTCAGCGACTTCTCGAGCATCACCGATCATTTCAGTAAACACCGTATGTTCCACAGCAGGTGGTAAACATATAGTCTTTTGTCTAAATATCTTACTTATTCGATTCAACTATTACAGAGTTGTTAATAAAGGGCGCTTTTACCATGTCATTAACTACTGAGTTTATTATGTGGCTACATGGGAATGAATTTAACGCTTGATCCTTCTCATGTTCGCCTCTCACTAGTGAGAAGAAAAATGGCGTAAATGTCTCTTTCAAAAAATGGTAAACTATGAGACTAGTCTTTAGTTAGAAAGGTAAGAACTAACACAAAGTGTCGCCAAAACGTAACTTTCACTTAAAAAGTTAAAATTAGGGTTAAATCATTTTTGTTTAATTTAATGCATCTTATGTTTTGACATTTAAGCATTTCATCTTTACATTTTGTTAGATTATCACGTCTTGATTTATCTGGCAACATGATGCGGTGTCATTACTTCACAGCTAGTTATCACTACTATTAACTGTCAATTGACAGTTGTGTGTATCCATTTAAATTATATTAAGCTATTTTAAAGTGATGTATATTGCTCTGAATTTGCGGTTTGGTTTTTATTTGGATTTTCCTATCAAAAAACAAATTATTTACCACGAAACTAAATTTTGTTTGTCGATAGTGCAGGTTGCTACTATAACTACAACAACTTGGATTGATTGCCGTGGTATTTCCAGTGTCTAGTGCACACCTAAAAGAGCTTCTAAAGAAATCTTGCTTTCGACAAAGTTAACTCTCTTGTGGAGGTTAGCCAATCGTCTTTCCTGAATGTTCTTGGAAGCAAAACGGTTTATAAAATTGTTTATAGAATTATTTGAATATTGAATAGTCAAAATAGGACCTTTTTCTTCAGAACAAAATTGCGTGTGTAAAGAACGAAAATTCAGAGGAAAAGTAAACAATCACTTTCGGACCAAAAGTCACATATACTATAGTATACTTAATGTACTTGTAAATTTTTTAATGAACACGATCATTACCTTTAAATATCTTGGTGCTCTCGATGGGAAGTAAGCTTAAGAACATCGAGCTACCTGTCGCCTGAGACACAAACAAAAATCAGCGGTAGCCGAAAATGGGCATCTCAAGATACTCTTTGAAAGCTCCAAATGACTGACAGCCGCTAACTGATTGGTTAGGAGGCCATTGAGATACATAAACATAAACCAGATCTCGAATGCGGATTTGACCGGCACAATATCCGCCACCTTTAAACCAGTATAAATACAGTCTGCAAAGTAGACCTCATCAGTCTTCCGTAACCACTACGACCGATCAAATACAATCTAAACTTGAATCCCAAAATTACACTCCAACCAAAGTAATCCAGCTCTTCAAGCAAAACTAATCCCCGATGCCACTATTCCTGGTTTTATTCTAAGAGAGTAAAATCCATCTGTAACCTTACCCACTGCTGCAGAGTAGCAATCCGAGCAGAACCCTTGCTATCCGAACGCAAATCTTACCAATGCTAGAGATGCCAACTCCATTGACATTCCCAAAGTAAATGCACCGGTCCTTTCTGCTATGTAAATGCAACCAAATCCGGGACCAACCTTACTGCAGTAATGTGGAGGACCGCACACGGCAAATTACAACTGATGTCCAGTTTCCGTTAAATTCCAACAGACCAGGTCACCCAAAACTCCTGCCTGATCTAAGCCAACGCTTACTTCTGCTACCCTATTTTCCCCGCCTTACCCACAAAACCCACATCGATCACCACCAATCCGCAACAACCTTCCACACTACCAACAAACAAATCTCACTCAACCATCATCCCACCACTAAACAAAGAAACCCGTATTACTGAAATTCTCGGAAACATGCTGTCATCCTTCAGTCAATCCAACCAGACCAAAGAGCCACAACATTTTTTCTTAAAAACACCCATCATTTACATTCTTTAACTTTTAATTAACTTTTAAAAAAACCAACATGGCAGTACAACCTACCATCCCTTCCGGGCTCACCGTATCCTTCTGAAACGTCCTTATTTACAAAACCACCGAATCAACATCGATCTCATCCTACTCTCTGAAACCCATCTCAACTCATCTCATAGAGACAAAATTTCTAACTACAACCCTCTAACTACAACCCTTTCCCCAAGGACCAATTGCAATCTACGTCAAACAATTCCTCAAGAACCACCTCGTTTCCAAATCCTTCTTTGGATCAGATCAAAACCAACTCAATCATCGAGAGACGACCTCCGGTAAGGTTAAGATTATTGCCTTTTACCAACCACCCAATTCTCCTTTAACCAACACCAACCTAGAGAAACTATTAAACTATTTTCTGGTCATAATCCCACCGTCGCCGCAGACGATTTCAACTGCAAACACCTGTCCTGGAATAGTCGTATATAAAATCCTAAACGCACATCCGCAACCCTCGCTACTACCGAACCAACTTTTTATTTCAATTAATTTTTGTCCCGATATCATAGACATCGCAATCAACCAAAATATCCCTTTCATACCAACAAATTACACTCCATTCGGTCATAACCCAGTTATCCGTCATCTTGAACTTTATCTCACGACCCATCTTTAGAATTCCGCCAAATCACCGACTGTACCAAATTTACCCAGCTCCTAACAGACCAAATCGATTCCATCTCTGTTATAAACATTTGTCACGACATTGACCTAGCCACCACTTCCCTCCAAAACTGTATCCTAAATTACACAATCAGTCAACCAACACGACCACCACCCCTAGACTCCACCACCTTATTGTCCTAACTACAAACCCTTATCCGATATAAAACTGCGCCAAATGCATCACCTACGCACATTAAGCCCACATACAAGCAAATCCTTAACGAATTACAACTCTAAACTAGAATCTTTAAACCACGACAACCACTTCATATGGCGGTATGCACAAATTCTCCGTAACGCCAACCAATCGCCCGAACACGCGATCCACTCAACCAACGACCTCGTTTTTCTTCCAAAGAAAAGGCCAAATCCCACTCCGACAACCTAAAACTCCAATGCAGCCTAAACCACCAAATCACCAATTGTAACCATGTTTTTCGTATCGAATACAGAGTATTCCGATTTCTACTAAACAACCATGAAGACAATCCAATCACGTCTACATCTCATACCCAAATTCGCCAAATCATATGTTCTCTTCGCAAACGTAAACCTGCCGGTCCCGATCAAATCACAAACTTTAATATTCCACCCCTTTCACGCAAACTTACAGCATTCCTTACCGAAATCATTAACTCCATACTAAGATAGCATGCCTTCCCGCAGACAAGATGATAACCGTCCTAGTAATCCGAAAATCTTGAAAGACCTAAATTTCAGAAAAACCACCTCCCGATTAGTTTACCTGCCGCTCTTTCAAAAATCGCTGAAAGAAAAATCCTCCACAAGCTTAACCTAGACATTTTCCGATTAAAAATTGTATTCGACGAACAATTTGGTTTCAGACAGAATCACTGCATAACCTAAGAACTCTTACTCGTAACCGAATACTGCTACCAATCTATAGCTAACAACAGGCCGCCGGAGCTCAAGAGTGTTGACCATGTCTTGTACGCTAGCCTTGTCTACCAACTTATCTGTTCCAACATCCACTCAAGATTAATCCACTTAATCCACTCACTCACCTCCGAATTCAAATCAATATAAATAACGTTAAATCCTCAGTCCGCTACTTTACCACCGTAGTTCCGTAAGGCTCTATCCTTTCACCTACATTATTTAATATTTATACCCGACATTCCAAATACCCCACGTACTGAACTAGGACTGTACGCCGACGACACCGCTATCTTAACACGATCCTAGCAATCCAAACACTTAACTCAGTACCTACAAACCGTAGTCGATCCCTAGAATCCTGGATTACTGACTGACCTATTTCCTCCGTTAACGCCAAAAAAGTGCTGCAGTAATCTTTTCCGCAAATTCAAACACCGACCCGATGCCAACTAACAATCCTCTAACAAAGGCCGAGACTTCTCTTTTACAAATCTATCATAAATCCTGTCATGCTTTACGCATCTCCCGTCTGGAGTTACGCCGTTAAAATTTGTTGTTGAAGATCACATCCCTCAAGACGACGGGGTACAAGGAAATTTTCCTGGCCCATTAACCATCTATATCCAACATTGGAGATGGAAGGACTTCTGAAGAAGCTGACCGCCCGAGTTAGCGAAACAGGAAGAAATGCCAATTAACGACGGTCTTTAGACTCAACTCTAGATTACACTAGTTTACAACAGTCTGCGAAGTCAACTTACTTTTATTTTGCAACTTTTTCTCGAACCAGTTTTTTCTACAATAATATTATCTAATCTAATTTGATATGGTCGTAATTTGTTTCAATTTTGAGTATAATTGGTTCGGCAATTTCTTAAATTTTGATACTTACATAACAAAGTTGGTTAACAAACTGTGTTTTTACAACACATGTTATGTAACAAATGCATATCTATATACTATATAAATGTTTTCAATGTTATTCACCACGCTGGCTCTGTTCGTTGATATCATATTTCAGGCTTGTTTGATAAACAATCGCTTTACTGACTTGGTACATAGATAACTATTATCTAACTTAAATCTACACGATCGTTAATTTGAAGCTTCTTTCCATCCAATCTCATAATTTTATGATATTTGATTGAATTAACTAACTAAACACGATGTATTCAAAGGTTGTAAACGATAAACATAGAAAATTTTGAACTTAAATCAATTCGTGTCTTCAATGACAACAATTTGGAAAAACATATTGAAAATCAAAAAGTTAAATATTTAGAAAAATGCCAACAGTTAACTGTAACGACATGTGTGCGTTAAAGTGCATAGCGCTATCTAAGCGATAGCTTTAATGCTTGAAACACACGTGTGTCGATAAAGCCAAGTATAACTTGTACAGAAGTATACACGCAACGATTCTTTAACAGGAACAATTGGTACCATTTCAATCTAAAAAACAAAAAGCAGATGGATTTGATTAATTAGTTTTGTGATTGAACCACCAACTTATAAAGTTGACTTGCATTAATTTAATAATAAACTATTTTAATATTACTTTCGGTACAGTTTCTTCATGAAAATGGCGAAATACACTTTCGCCCCTAGGTGAATCTAAAGACGGCACTAACATTGTTATATTTGCGTATGGTCATAGATTAGTAATTAATTTTTGCGGAATGTCGTAATGCAAGTATAATAGAATTTTTATTTAGAAACTAAATTTGTTCATAACAAAACGACATTTGCAATTATTACCCGATTTTTTAATTCGTCAATAAATGTCGAGGTTCTTGTAAACAAACAACCGCAATCAACTTCATTGATCATCAAGTGATGATTAGTATTATATTTAAGTTAACGTTGGTGCATCAAGTTTCAAAGAAGACATCTACAGGGTGGCCCATTAGTACGAAGAAGATGGATATTTCGGAAAATATTATGGTTAGAAAAAAACTTTTGCAATGAAAGTGCGACATACTAAAGTTATGTTTTTTTAAATAGAACTACCCATTTTTTATTATAAATTTAGATTCCTTGGAAAATTCTAATGTGACTTTATGCATTATACATAGTGTCTAAAATAGAGGGTTTCGCATTATTTTACCTTTTCCTTAAAATTAACTTTTCGAAAAAATTAAATAACTCAGTTATCCTGGAATGTATCCAACTACAAATTCGCAGCTTTAATATGCATTACATGTGCTAACTACAGCTGGTTGTTCACCTTTCCAACCTCGCTTGGTTTTGAAAAATCAGTTATTTAAATTGAACTTCCTAATTTCATGGATAACAGTTTTTTCAAATGGCACCACCTAATTTTTTATGTGCCGTTGAACGTAGAATCTCATAAGCTTTCTAATGATAAATTTGTAGGTATCTAACTCTTACTCAAAAATCGTAAAAATTCGTAAAAGTTAGATACCTACAACCTTATCATTAGAATGCTTATGAAATTTCACGTTTAAAGGCACATAAAAAATTAGGTGGTGCCGTTTGAAAAAATCAAGTTATCCATGAATTTAAGAAGTTCAATTTAAATAATTGATTACTCAAAACTTAGCAAGGTTAGGAAGGTGAACAACTAGCTTTAGTTAGCACATGTAATGCATATTAAAGCTACGAAATCGCAGTTAGATAAATTTCAGGATAACTGAGTTATTAATTTTTCGAAAGCGTCATTTTTCCGAAAAAAGTGAAATAATGCAAAAACTCTCCATTTTAGACACTCTGTATAACGTATAAACTCACATTAGAATTTCCCAAGACATCCAAATTTGCAATAAAAATGGGTGGCTCAATTAAAAAACATAACTTTGGTATGTCACTTTATGGAACACCCAGTATAAACGAAAATAATTTTAAAATGTGCAGCTTATTGATTTGCACAACTTTCAATGCAAAGGTTTTTTCTATCTTTAATATTTTCCGAGATATCCACCTTCCTCGCACTAATGGGCCACCCTGTATAATAGCCAGTTTCACGGAGCTTATTTTTAAATTAAATCTTTACTATATACTATGTATTATTGTACGAATAAATTTAACTGGGTATAAGTGTAACAAAAACAAGACACTTAACGTTACCTGTCATCATCTTCGCTATCTTCAGTACCAACACTTTGTCTACTTTCTTCGTGTATTTGCATCGTAATCGCTGGTCCAGAATTTAACTTAATTTCAGTTTCTAAAATCACTTTATCTTCCATTATCTCACTTGGAGTTTTTCTGAGAATTAAATCCGATTCTGCATCACTGACTTCTAAAATGCTTTGATGAAAATCGTTCCAAACGTTTTTGGAATGATACGGAGACCTCTCGATCCCACCTTGAGTAACATTTGTCCCATATACATTATAAACCTCGGATAATTGTATAAAGTCATTTTTAAAACTACCGTCGGTGCATTCTTCGAACAACTCGTCGCCTATTATATCTTTAATTCTTACCAACGACTTTAACGCGGTCTCTTGGTAAGTTACTTGTACCATTTTTCGAATATGACCCGAATGATGTAGACGAGAGTGTCTCGTGATATCTTTTAATTAAAAATGGCATCGCTATTATAATACCGCTAACGACGTTAGATTTCATTTTATTTTCGCTAGATTTTTCGACGCCGTTGTATACGATGTCTCTTAAAATATCGTCCGCGTGATTGCTGCAATTTAAGTAAACTTTCAAGCAATCTGGCACCTTTTTCTAACCGCGGGCCCGACGTGACCCAAGTTTGTGATTAAGTCAGGAACTATCACTTGCATTTTTGCATCTAAAGTTACACTATCTATCACCGTTATAACTTCCGATAAAACTCTTAAGGCATGCTGACGAACTTCTCTTTCAGGGTTCTGGAGACGCTCATGCACGACTTGGAAGAATATATTTAAATCTAAACCTTCTACGAAAAGCTTCATTAGGATTTGCAAAAGCATGATTTTATAGTTACCTGGAAGAGACTTTGTGCGTACAACAAATTCCCATAAAGGAGTAAGAGAAAATCTACTATCGTGTCCCGATGCTGATGCGATACGACGTGAAGTCGTTCGAAGGCGACGGAGAAGCACTGGCAGTTTTTAGCGGAGTCGAAAGTAGTTGTTCCGAATATTTTATCATGTTGTAATTAATTTAACTATTATTAATGAAAACTAATTTACTACGTAAAATACGATTTTTTTCTAAGTTCGGAAGCACGTGTTAAACTAGCGAATGTAAACACACAACTGACTGAAGTGTTGGAGTTTCCTCGCAAAGGGTAGGTTATTTCACCGCATCGATTACCGTAATCAATATTAAAATAATTTGTGTTTGTAACAAAAGTTTTCGTTCTTCTTATTTGAACAGTCACTTATTAAATCGTCGATGTTTTAAAAGATGCAATTTAGAAGTTTCTTTTGTCTTGTAAATTTTAATTTATTATGGATTATTATGATAATGATTCAAAGGTAGATGACCTGCACGAAAATGCTACGTACATGCAATATTGTTACTATGATAATTTAAGGATTACGTGACGGGATTGTCCGAAAGGATAGCAAATCCTAATAGTTACTATTGGCTAAATAATTTATTATTTTATTTATAATGAGTATTGGTGGAAGATTTGAACACTATCTATATAATCCTGTTAGTGAATTTCAACCAAGGTTTTCTTGAATCTGAAGTACTCTTCATTACACTATTGTTACTCTAACTTCAATTTGTGATTGTAGTATCCTCGCGTGAATATTGCTGAATTGTGTCCATTCGTAGTTAACCTCGTTACCAAAATTAAATTTCAAAGATTTCATTCACGAAATGAATTTAAAATTTGAATCGTTGAACAACAAATTTACAAAAATTATTAAATTTAACTGAATTGAAAAATCTTGTCATTTTTGATAATAAAAAATTCACAGATTTAACATTGGCTGGTAGTTAAAAAAAGACACTCTGAAGTAAAACCCATTAGGAGCCTTACAAATTGCTGTATCATCAAAAACAATGTCAAAGTTATTCCTAAATGATGATTTAAAATTTAATCCATTTTTTTATAAGATTCAAACTCAAACAATATAAATATGCATTAACTGGTGACATATGTAAATGTAACAGATTCATTTAGTGACCGGAAACTAAAGATGATAAATTTAATAACTTACGGAGCTGCAACTGCATCGTTATTACCAACTGATTATTTAAAGCAATTAGCAATGAATTATTTTAAAAACTTCATGAGTAATGTAAAAAAATATTGAATAGTTTTTATAAATGATTTTATAGAAATAATCGATGATGTTTGCCATGCAAACATGCAATTTTGAAACCTGATTAATTTGAATTAAAATATTATTTATTTAATTCTCTACTTACGTGGACGATTCGTAACATAAAAACATATGTTAAGTGTAATCTATACACATAAAATCGTGGCCCGGTTTGTATGTCTGTCAGTCTGCCTGTATGTTCGTCTTCTCCTCCGAAACCACTGAACCGATTTCGGAGATCGAAACGTCAAATTGTTCAAGAGGTCCAGGCGCTGATCTTAGGCGGGGTCACAAGTTGACCTGACCTTTGACCTCTGACCTGGAGCGGTGACCTCACGTCTTTAATTTCATGTTTGTCTAGATTAGGCCTGTTTTCAAATGGGTTTGGTTACTAGTCAAGAATGAAAGTAATAGCTAAACATTTGGTGTCTCGCTTTTCTATAATGTATAGTATAGTATAGTAATAGTATGTTTCATCTTTGTTCAACGTTGGAATTGCTAGTGGTGTCATTTTTAAATGATTGTTTGCATTAAATCCCATTGTAATAGAACGTCATTTACAAAATCCTAACATAATAGAAAGTCACGATTTTCCTGATGTGTTTGTATAATCTGTAAAAGAAAATATGAAAGTATGAGCTAAACCTTATGTCACCCTATAACATCCACATCATTTATACGTTTGGAACTGAGTCAAATAGTTCTCAAACTAGAAAATCATTGAAATTTCTGTTGATTCCGTATAATATTTATGATTTTACCTAGAGATGTATTAAGCAACCTAAACCCCTTTTGGAAGGTGTGTTCTTTCGAAACATTCTCACCTTCAAAAGGGGTCCATGTTCTTAATACGTCCCTGGCTAAAATGTTAAATTAAAATTAACTGTACTTTTACATAATCTCCACTTAACTTTTTCTTTTTCTTTTCAACTTTTTCATTTTCTACACCGTTTCCTTCATCCATTGTATTCATTTTCTTTTCTCCTAGTAGTGTCTTTCATTCTGTTTTCTCAACTCTTAACTCTCCACACTCTTTTCTCACGTGTTTTATATTCTCCCATTCATCACACACAGTCTGCACACTCTTTTTCATTGCTCTCTCTTTCTTCTTCAGCTGCTTTCTATCTTGTTTTGGGTATAGGCTTCCCTCGTAATTCTCCATTTTTTTGTCTTGGTTCTCTGTACTTATAGAACCCAGCCGATCTTTAAGATCATCTAACCACCTCACCATAGGTCTATTCTGGTTTGACTTTTTCTCCATGGTCTTCATCTTATGATTTTGTTACACCATCCATCTTTTTCTTACTGCGTGTCCGGCGCAGTTCTACTTAAGCGTACCGTTCTTTCGACCACATACTTTCGTCATTTCCCGAATTTATTTATTGGTTTTGTGATTCATCAAACTTACATTTTGCACTTTGATTGACATGGGGACGATTTGTAATGCTTTTAGTATAGTCCATGTTTCAGAGCCATACGTTACCACTGGTAATATACATTGGTTGAAGAGTTTTGTTTTTAGGTGCATGAGACCATCTCACATTACGTCTTTTAATTTTCCATAAGCCGGACGGCCAAATCTTGTTTTCCTTTGAACCTCTGTTGTTTCTTCTTAACGGTGGTCTCCTTTTTATTGTTCGATTTAGTATAATAATTTTCCCAATTTCTATATGGGGCCTTGTTAAGGAGTTATTAAATGGTATTGGATTATCAATATACCATGTTTGTTTACTTGCCGATGTTTCGACTAGTTGGTCCGGTCTTTGTCGAGCCAACCTACGTGTACCTAAGTCTCACATGCCTTAATAAAGCCCGCACCAACTGGTCAAAACGTCGGCAAATAAAGGAATGTGGTAACTTGATGATCCATTGTCATTCATCTCTAGTCCATTACTTTTCGCTGATACAACTTCCAGGCTTAGTGTAAATAGTTTCGAAGACAATGCATCGCCTTGTCTTACTCCTCTATCTATGCTTATTTATTATGTATTTACGTGCACTTTAATTTAGGCAGTTGCTTTCTTATAAGTTTGCTCTATAATATTAATATATCTGTAGTCAATTTTTGCGTTTTTAACTATTTTATTACTGCCCACAATTCAATCATGTCGAAGGCTTTCTTAGAGTCAATAAAGCAGAACCACAAAGGGATGTTGTATCCGGTAGCCTTTTTAATTAGTGTTCATATTGTTAGTAGATAGTCGATTGTGCTAAAACCTTTTTATAAATCCTTTTTGTTCTGATGGCTGATAGAAGTCTAGTTTGTGGTGTAATCTATTCATAATTGTTCTTAGGAATAGTTTATATATCTGTTGACGCTACTTTATTTTCAGTACTACCCTTCTTATGTAACAATAGCGTTCTCCCAATCTTCGGAATTTATCTTTTTTAATACAATTTTCATTTTCCTCGTCCGCTTCTATATCCGACTATAATTCTTTTTCTCTCAGCTTTTTTCTTTGTTATATACTTTGGAATTCTGTCTATCATTAATTGCTTATATTTCTCATTATTATTATTATTACCATACGAATAAATAAATAAATTATACTTCCTTTTTTATTCTTGTAATTGTATGTTTTATCTCTCGCTATTATATCATCTTTCATACTTTTTCCTTCCTCTCTTAACATCTGGATCTATTCTTTAGCATATCCGCATATGTCATAATAAATTTGTTCTTTCTTCTTTCTCGTATTTTACTTTGTGTGTCTCCACTCCAGCATTCATATAGTATCTCATCGTTTTTTTGTTTTCCATCCGTTCTTCATATCCCAACACTCTCTTTCCTGATACCCTAAATATCTGTATTCTTCTACTCCCTCTATTTCTTCCTCGCCCGATCATCATTTCCTTTCGTCTTCCTTTCCTCTTTTTAAATTTTTTAAATTTTCGTTTTCTCAACATTTTCTCAACTGTTTCCATGAAACAACAGAAATTGTGTTCCACAATGGCTCTTTTTGTTCTACATATATTTTAATGTCGTTTCCGCTCTATTCTGGCTATGTCAAAGTAAAAATTGTAAATAGAAAGAAACAAGGGTGTTTGCCCAGGAATGAGGATGATTTACTACAGCCATTTCGCCCGCAACCGTTTTTGCCTCTCAGCCGGTTGCCTCCCGAAGTTTTACCCTAGCTTTACCCAGCTTCCGCTGTTTTCAGTTGCACCACGAGGAGGTAGCTAGGATTTTGCAACCGTTTTTTTGTTTTGTTTGTTTATTATTTTGTTAGTGTTTGTTTAGAAAATTCTTTAAAAAATAACGAAATTTAATACTATATTCCGTAAAATCTGAATCGGAACCAAAATTCCAAGTTGTAGGCAATCCTACCCAAGTAAACTTCACGATTTTCAAAATCTTCAACGATTCTTTTGACATGAGGTAATATTGCGACATACCTTTTATTTATTAGATTTTCTTGATTTTTTAGCCATCGGTTGTACTATTTCGTAATTATAAATATCTTGCTGCTTTTGCAACCATTCAATGAAACTAAAATATTTGAAAATTAAGATCTACATGTTTTTTGAAAAGCCCCTTGCCATCCTTCCACATAATTATTTGGGCGATAGGCATTCTTAAGTTGAATTAAAATTTGAAATTTGTCGCCCAGAATGCAGTCCTTCTTCAGGAAATTCTTCACATCCAACAAATTTGGCCAATACATTGCTTACCTTATCTTCTGGAATAAATGCTAAAGCGGGAATCATTCTGATCCAACGAGCAAACTTGTAATTATTTTCGTATAGGGCCTTTAGTTCCGTCCTTAAAATCCCTAAAAATTCTAATTCGAATGCTTAGACAGCAGCAAGTAGAAATGGGTGCAGTCCAGGTTGCAGACGTTTCAATTCTTGCAAAAATTTCACATACGCAATGCTTGATTTATTTGGCAAAAAGACGTACACTAGTAGTAGTTGTGACTGAATTGCAGTAACATCCGTGTGAGCTTCTCTGATGACACTCCTTGTAGTTCTTCCTATGTTCATCATTTTTTGTATTTTGGAAAATACGTAGATGTGATTTCCATGAACAAATGTTTGCTTGTTATACTTTGACAAAACGTACTCTGTCATTAGGAGAAATATTCATCACCACTACTGAAATCAAACTAATGTTTCGAGAGTGATACACAGATAGCTGTTTTAAACCACTTTTATAATAAGCCATTACATGACAACCAATTTGTGTCCATGTATCTCCAGTAGCAGTTGTACACAACAATTAAAAAAGTTTCAAACGCAGTAGGTATTGGCACGTCACATTTAACATAACGGATACAAAACAGGTGTGGAAGCAAGATCCCCAGCTCACAAACTGCGGTTGTGGCAACACAAACGTATAAAAGAATGTTGAAAAATTGAACCTTTAGTTAATAGATAGTGTGGTTAAATGCTGCTAATTTTACGTCAATTTACCCACACATGCAAAAGTGTTGAACAATGTTATACCATCTTATTATTTTCGTTGAGACTCCGGTTCTTGATCATAAAAAAATCCGCTGGTATTTATCTCATTCATCAAATAATTCATGAAATATCTATCTATCACGTATGGAAACTTTTTACATTGGAAAATTCAATTCTTTTACTTGCTATATTTTGACTATTTTTAATGCACCGATAATGTTGTGATAGGTTTAATTTCTATCTGTTCAGTATCTCAGTCTCTTGTATTAAGTTTATTGAAGAACTCAGTTCCTAGGATTTTTCATTAAGTTTTAGGTTTTAAAACATTTCCAGTTTGCTAAAACCTTTAAAATTACCAACCAATCTTTATCCTCACCAACCATAACCCGCTTTTGTTCTTAGTATTGAAAGATTCAAAAGTCAGGTGAAGTAATTTTTATTAAACTTTTCATACAGTATTAAATATTCATACTACTAATCCGCTCTGTCAACGTCGCCATCAAAAACTATGTTTTGTTTATTATTTTGTCTTGGCTCCTATTTTTGTTAACAATTAAAAAATTGAACGAAAGATAAGCAAAGCATAGAAAGCTTTTGAAAAATATGGAACGGAGAGGGATTTTCGGAGAGATGAGACGAATTGAGCAATTAAAGATGATACAGGAAAATACTGAAATTGACGTTAGGACTGGATAGAGAAACTTCAGGGTATCGATTAGAAAAAGACGTAAAATTAGAAAAGATAAAGGATACCAAGTGAAAGAAGGGTGTTGAGACTGGAGAGAAGGATTAAAACTAAGACAAATCACGAATTATTGTACGAATGTTGGAAAGAGATAGAGGAGCAGAAAGTAAAATACAGAATAGAAAATAGAAAAGCATATTATCAAAAGGGAGAATACGCAAGAGAGAAAATAAAAGGCTAATAGGATAAAGATGAAATGTGGAAGAAAGAGATACTAATAAGAAACAAAGATAACCAGATACAGGGAAGAAGAGCTAGAATTCAAAGTACTTAATAGAGGGGGAAAAGCATAGAAGAGAAGATGATAGCCAAGTTTAGGTTAGGAAATGATGAAAATGTGACCAAGTATTAGAAAACGGATAAAGAGAGAATGTGCAGAATCTGTAGGAAAGACGAGAAAACAGAACATCTTTTAGTAGAGTGCAGTGAAGAAAGAAGGGGAATACTTTACTGGAAAAGAATGATTGTGGGGCAAAATGGATAAGGAAAATGGTAGAAAAAAGAAGAAAATTGTTAAAGTTAATATAAGTTATAAAAATTTGGAAGGGAGATGGTAGTGAAGTTTTGATGTTTTAATGTTTATTTAATTATATATTTAGTATGTAAAGTTTTGCAAGTTATGCAAGAAATCAAAATGATTTGTACCTTTAAAAATAACAAATAAATGTAACTTGCTTCCATTTCAAAGATTTGTTATGTCTTCGATGTAATTAGTAAAATACGGATCTCCATATGACACAGTTTTCAGGAAAAGTAACATAAGTTATAGTTTCTTTCTTTAAAAAATATCGATCGACAGTTTGAAGAATCTACTAAAAAATTACCTTAACATGAGTTATTGGTTTTGTCTGTTTATGCGCCCAGTTAGAAATAATAAATTGTCTAGAAAAATTTTATAAGTTGATGATGTATATGTAAGGCCTAAGAATATGATTGTGATGACGAAACGTCAGCACGAAATCGACTAATATGTTCAAGAAAACGTTATAATCTAATTTTAAATTTTTAATTATCATAAACGTGATATTTGACATTCGTAAAACTTTTTTAAACGTAAAATTTTTATAATGCACCTGAAAAATCCCAACATATGACGGAAACTTATATAAGCAGGTTTCACAAGAATTAAATCTGAGTTATCTGCACGCAATGGAAGATATTAAGCTTCCAAAATTTTATTTTACCTATCAAGTTAGTGTATTATAGTGTTTAATTTTTATTAAAATGAGTATGTTTTAGGTAAAATATTTGAGATTTTTAGGCATCGACGTTCTAACAAAAATGAGAGCTTCTTATATAGAATTTATTCGATGTTCACTTTGGGTTTTACAACGCTCTATGTGTTTTTTGAATGCTTTGAATTACTTTTTCACAGTGATTTTAATGAATTGGCACACGTCTGCAATTATGCAATTAGCCATTTTCTTGGTAAGCTTTTTATGTAATTATATTGTATGCACTTTTGACCTCATTTCACATTTATTACTTCACAACCATTGAAAGAAAAGAGGTGTTATGTGACGATTTCAATATAGATCATTTTGACGCCACATTTCTATGAAGTATTTGATAACAATTAATGTTAATTCAGAAATGATTGTTATAGAGTAAAAAAAATGTTCTTATTAAAATATTTAAAAAATTATCCACTTATTCTACTAGTAGATAGTAGGTAAAACTAACTTCTTGAGGATTTCGAAAACTGTAAAAGAATAATTTTGGTTAAATGGGAAAAAAATTGCACTATTTCAAGCTTAATCAGATGCTAAATCGAAATGAAAAACATCTATAGGGGTTTTCAAATTTTTTCAAACTAAAATTGTATTTTAAAAAATTGCAATATTGTCGCCATCTTTAAAGCAAATTTAATAAAATTTAAAAGTTTTGTATTATAAACTAATGAAATCACTTTTTAAGCCTTCTATATTTTTTGTAACCAATTTTGTTATTGCTTATGGCAGTCATATTAGAATTGTACGTTATTTAATTGGGCCTATCCTTATTGATGGATGGTATGATGAAAGCAGATTTACAAACTGCGGGGTGTTTATCAAGCACAACAACGCGTATTAAGCCGATCATAATCCCTTCCTAAATTGCGGAGGTGTGCTATCAAGAGCCATAAACCGACACTTGTTATTAAATATTTTTAAAATAATTAGACTGCACCTCGTTATCTTGAAATATTACAAAATTACGTCGACCAAACTTGTGAAAATTTGCTTTCTCAAGATATAGCGATGGTTTCAGCAAGATGGAGCACCCGTACATAAAGCAAGAATCACAACTAACCGTTTGAATCACCGGCATGGAACAACTGAATCAGTACTCGAAGCTTTGTTTCGTAGACTGTTCGCTCGACGAGTACGCTGTTGATTTTTGTATTTCTGGATACTTAGAAGATAGTTTATTATACTACTCATAATGCGGTAGAAAAACTTGAACATTGAACAATTCTCGGTACAAATGATGTATGGTTCTAATTACCTTTTGAAGTAGGCAGGACCAAATCGGCAGAATCCAAACTCACTTATTACACTGTTTAGTGCTTATTTTGTGCTAATTTGTGCCACTGATAAAAATTTCTACTTCGTGCCATTTGGAAAAACGTAGCGCTGCTAGCTTCATTTGAAGTCAGCAGGACCACAACAAAAAAAGAAAACATTTTAAACAAGTACAGATACAGAATGAACATAATTTGTGCTATTCAAAATAAACAGGAAAATTGATCCCGTATCTGAAAACTACCCTCACTATTATTCGACAAAAAGTAAAGTACTCATTTTAACAGAAGAATCAATCGATGCAACTATTCACAGGATTCTAAATTGTGCTTTTAAATTGTTTATTATCTGATTTTGTATGTCGTACCCTTCTCTGAAAACCACCCCTGATCATTATTCAACTCAATAGTAGAGTACCAATTTTACCAGCAGAATCAATCAATACTGCTACATTCATTTCCGTCATCCAAAGATACGTTTGTCATACATGATTAAAAGCGATTTTATGTTCCATCTAATGACGACTAAATCCAACATGGCGGGCATAACAAATAACAAAGTGTGCTATGGTTGCACAAACTCTTGAATGCCTAGAAAAATTCGACAAGGTCATTAAATTAGCAGTAGTCTCTAATAAAATAATTCCAAATTCTTTTAATAGATGGCGACGATATTGTACTTTTTCCTCAACAATTTGAAAACTCCTGTAGATAATTTTAATTTCGATATAGCATCTAATTGGGTTTGGAATAGAGCAACTTTTTCCCATTTAACCAAAATTACATCCCTTACTGTTTCCGAGATCCGCATGTAGAGTAGCGATGAGTATATGTTTTTCAGAATCTTATGAATGTAACCTTGTGTTGAAAATTTAAAACGAACAATCCCTCTCAAAAATCAGTTTATATATTACAAAGAAAGCAACAAAAGTAAATCTCTGCGTGATAGAAGAAAAACATGCCAGATGATCATAATTAAAATGAACTGGTTTGTTTTCTTAAAAAACAGTTTTTTCTGATTGCAGAGCCGCAGTTCATAAGATTTTGAAGGTATTTAATTACGTATATACGTTAGACGTTTGAGTGGGTCCTTATCACAACTTCCAATTATCACAACGACCACCTTTCATAACTGCAACTTTTCTTAATTCACAACTCCCACAATGTTCACAACGACCACTTTTGACGTTTGTTCACAACGGCCACTTTCCTACATGTTCACAACGCCCACTTTTTATAGCGGTCACCACTAACGTTTTTACAACGGCCACTTTCATTATATTGGCCACCGACGCTAGTTATAAAATTGTATACCGACGCCTTTCACGACGCTTACAATGTTCACAACGGTCATCTTTGTTGTTTGTTTACAACTGCCACTTTCCTACATGTTCAAAACGCCTAGTTTTTATAACACCCACCACAATCTTTTTTCACAGTCCATTGTGATCACAACACCCACCTATAGTTTTAATCACAACGACCTTAAGAACCGATAGTGTTAATACGTACGGCTATCTTTTTCATATCGGCAATCGTTTGTTTAGCTGAAATATGAGTTGTGTTTGTTTATGTAGTGTTGTAATTGTTTGCATTTGCAACGCATGGCGTTATATAAACATAATTTAATAAATTCTATATATTTCAAATATTTGAGGTCGTTTTGATCACAATGACTGTCGTAAAAATGTCTGAGGTGGCCGTTACAAAAAGTGGCCGTTGTGAAAAAGTTGGCCATTGTGAACAACGTCAAAGATGGACATTGTGAGCGTTATGAAGGTAGCTGTTGTAAGTAACGATTGTTGTAGCCGTTTTAATAAATGTGCGCGTTGTATATGCATGTAGGAAAGTGGACCTTGTGAAAAAGTTGGCCGTTGTGAACAAATGTCAAAGGTGGTCGTTGTAAATATTGTGGGAATTTAAAAGTGGCCGTTGTGACGAGCGCCCTTGTAAAAGTAAAGTAAAAAGTATTTGTCTAAAAAAGTTGGAAAATGACGGCTTATAATTTATGGTACATTTGAAATATTATATTGTGATGTAAGTGTTATGTATGGTGCTTCAAAGATCACTATAAATGTGTATAGTGTGGTGAAAACCGTGTGCAATAGTGGATTGGTTCGTCTTAGCTTATAATTAAGCAGATTATCATACAAATAAATAAATAAATAATTAAGTAGATAGTGTCAAACACTATGATTGAACTAGATTATGTAATTAGAAATTTAGAGTAAAAGTAATTTTTCAAAATTTAGAAAACAAATTTACTAAAGAAATTATGAAAGAATTAAAAAGTAGTTTGCAAAAGCAAACATTAGCTACTTACGTACTGTTACAAAGTAAATTAAAAATATTTTCAAAGATAGATGAATTGTTGAAGTAATTATACAAAATTGACGATAAGAAAGTATAGTTCTCCAGTTATTTCTTATCGTTAATTTTCTAACCACAATACCTGTGCAACTGATACTCTTATCTGCAGCTGTAGGTCAAGGCTTTACAATAAGTTGGTAGGAAATATTCCAGTTCATTTTTGTAAAGAAACTTTTAATCATTGCGAATATTTCTGTTAGGTTTGCAACAGGTTCATGGCTTTTCTCCACTACCAATTTTGAAATCAAATTCTCACTATTGGAATAAAAAAATTTTCCCACATTGATGCCAGGTTCATCATGCATATAGTAATTAGTTGTATCCTAAAATATTTATTTTAAACATTTGACTGTGAAGAAAGTATAGTCTGTTACACGGTAAGAAATAGGTTGTACAAATCATATCTAGAAAATCCAAATAAAGATAAAGGGAATGCTGTACTGTCATCTCTAAATAATGGAAGAAAAGGAAATGGAATTCATTAATGGAAAATATGAATTTCGTACATTCAAGTCGTAAAAACTGGGCACTTTTAAATAAATTAGGTTCTACAAATCAATCTTCTAAAACAAATACAAAAATTTCTCCAAATTATATTGCTTCTCGGTTGGTTAATGTTTGAAACTCAGTAAAGTGGACAAATCGACTATCACAAAGATGAAAAAGTGTCTACAAAAGGAAAGAAAATCTACACCTATCTCAGAAGATATATCCAGACGATGAAAGGTAAATATTTCCTCCTATAAATGATCAACTAATTGGATTGTTCTTCCTTGAGGAGGGGCACCAAAAAACTGAAAAAACGCTTTAATGGTTTTTGGTGCCCTTCCTCAAGAATGAAAAACCTGTAATGGTTTTTGGTGCCCCTCCTCAAGGAAGAACAATCCAATTATATATCCAGACTTTTTACTGTAGAAGAGCTAAAATATGCATTAAAAAGACCAAATCAAAGAAAGCTGCTGGGTTTGATGGAATACATCCAGAATTTCTGAAAAATTTGGGAAATTATTCTTTGAAGTGGCTATTTATGTTTTTCAATGATATTTATAATACAGATAAGTTATCAACAGATTTAAAAAAAATGTAAAGCCGTGGCAATTTTAAAGAAAAACAAATGTCCTACAGACCCAACTTCTTATCGTCCAATAAGTTTGTTAAGTGTAGTTTATAAGGTTTTGAAATCATTGATTTTTCAAAGAATTAATCCGTTAATAGAAAAGAAAATACCAATTGAACAAGCAGGATTTTAATCTGGTGGAAGTTGTTGTGATGAAGTATTGGCATTAACAACACATATCGAAGCTGGATTTCAGAAAAAACTTAAAACTGAAGTTGCCTTTTAGATTTAACTGCTGCATACGATACTGTGTGGAAAGAAGGTTTACTTTTTAAATTATTTAAAGTCATTCCAAAATTATTTCTTTTATTGAAAATATGTTGTCTAATCGGAAGTTTAGAGTTTTTGTAGGAGATAAAAGCAGTAAATTTAAAATTATAATAATGGTCTTCCACAAAGATCGGTTCTTGCACCTATTCTTTTTAATGTATATATTTCTGATCTTTCTTCATTACAATGTCGAAAATTCGTCTACGCCGATGATATGGCAATTTCTTTTCAACATTCAGATTTTTCGAAATTGAAAATAAATTATTTGATGATTTGCGTATTATGGAAAATTATTTCAAAAAAATGGCGATTATGCCCCAATCTTAAAAGACAAAGGTTTCTTGTTTTCATTTAAGTAATAGAGAAAAAGTAGAAAACTTAATGTTATCTTTAATAATACAAACTTAAACCATAATTTTAACTCAGTTTATCTGGGAGTAACTTTAGATACGTTTTTAATTTATAAAGATCATTTAGAAAAAGTCAAACAAAAAATGAAAACAAGAAATAATGTCATTCAAAAATTAGCAGGAACAACTTGGGGAGCAGATGCAAAGACACTTCGTACAGCTGCATTGGTATTAGTTTATTTTACACCAGAACATTGTGCTCCTGTCTGGTTGAATAGTTATCATACAAAAAAAAATAGATGCCCAGTAGAATTGCACTATGCGTATAATTAGTGGAACCATTACATCTACTCCTCTCGATTGGCTTCCTGTTCTTTGTAATATTACTCCACCGAACATTCGACGAAAAGTTGCGTTAAAACGAGAATGGAATAAATGCCAAATTAACAAAAAGTTGCCAATTTGGAATGACATTGACAACCCTCCTGCTAAAAAACTTAAATCTCGAATTCCTATATGGTTGCAAGACTACTTCAGTACGGCTTTTTCTGAAGTTGAAGAGTAGAAAAAATTATGGTCTGGAGTTGATGTTTTCAACAAACATCTCATTGATGATCCAACAGTAGAAATCCCGGGCTTTGATCAAAAAGAAAAATTTGGTCAAAAGTAAATCGCATAAGAACAGGCCATTCAAAATGCAACTCTATGTTGTTCAAATGGGGGTGCGATTTCTAATCCAAATTGTAACTCTGGAAACAAACCAGAAACCGTTACACATATTGTAGAGGATTGTCAATTAACAAAGTTTAAAGGAGGGTTTCCAAACATTCTTCATTTAACGGATGAAGCAATATTATGGCTTACGAATTTGAAGGACATCTGAAGTTCAGCAATATTTTGTATTCTTCTTTTGATTATCTGTTTTTCCATTATTTTGTTTTGCTATTTTTTATCTTTCTATTTTTTTTTGTCATTGTCGTGACTGGCGCTTGGACCGGTCCATTATATGTCGTCATGCAATGGCTGTGCTGTTATATCTATGTTCTTATTTATCTTCTATAATGTTTACACACTTAATTAATATTATTACATGTGAACACTAAGGTGGGTAAGGGTTGGCATGTTTAGGTTTTAGTGGTTTTCCTAAACCTTGAAGTAAATGCTTTGCGAAGACGAACTAATCCACTATTGCACACGGTTTCGTCACCACACTATACAGGTTTATACTGATCTTCTGGGGCACCATACATAACACTTACATCATAATACAATATTTGTGTAATGTACCATACGAATAAATAAATAAATAAACGGTAAGAATAAAAACTTACGATGCTCGTGATTCCTCACTCTTGCTTCCTGCTCGTGCTCTAAACCTTACACTCGCATCAAACCTTGTTACAGAATATACATAATTTTTTTAGGGATGGTAAAAATAATTGTACTCTATAGAAACAGAAAACGAATAGGTGATATGATGGTTTCTTTACATGAAGGAATTTATAAACCTAATGAAGAAAGGAGGAGGATTGTTTGAAAACGGTGCATAAGTGACACAATTAGAGCTACAGAGGTCTTGGTGTGTATCAAAATTGAGTATTCAAACTACTAAAAACTTGCTGCAGACGTGGCTTTACACGGCGTCGATGTATCTTGTGTTAGGTTTAGGAATGACGACGAGTTTAAAAACACGATTCACAAAACCGTCCGAAATGTGGCACTTACCTTTTGTACCATATCTTGGGTCGATACGCACACTTCTCCTTTTGGGAAATTTGTTACGTTTATCAAGGGATGGGAATATTTATGATTACGTTGAGCGTTTACACCAGTGACGTAACAGTGATTGCAATTATTGCTCAAGCCAGTGCGCAGCTTAAAATATTGGAAAACGCAATTAGGTAGGTACTACTAGTGTGAGTACTCTCACCCGAATGCTATTAATATTCTTCGTAGAACTTACGTTCAACGTGGATTAAAATAAAGAAAAAAAAATGTCAGACGACGAGTCTGTAGATTTAACATTAAAAGAAACAATTTACAATCATCACTATGCGATTTTGGACACTATTTATACAATAGAAGATCTTTGTTGCTACCTCGCGCTATGTCTTTTTAGCAAATTTGGTACTTCTGTGTTTGCTTATGTATAAAACCTCAATGGTTAGCAAGATATTTGGTAACTAAATAATATTCAAGCAGAATTTTTTCAGCTACCCTCAAAAGTTTGTTATTTGTCATGTACCTATCATACTGTTTCTTAATTGCTATTCAAGTCTTTTTATACTGTTGGTGGGGAAATGAAATGACTCTGGCAAATGAATCCTTGGCTTTTGGAATCTCTGAGACTTACAACCCAGATTTACCAGTATCTCATGCTAAAGCTTTAAAACTGATGATGATTCGCTCTCAGAGAACTTTATGTTTAACAGCTGGAAAGTTTGCGCCTCTATCTTTGGAAACTTATAAAGGAGTAACTGTCGAAATTTTGTCGATTTAAAATAATACACATAATTTTGCAGATCATTAAAGGCTCTTTTTCATACTTTATGGTGTTACGTCAAGTGAATGAATAATTAGCAGAAATCGTAAAATTAACATTGCACCAAATAAATGAAGTTTGCACTTTAATATTTTTTAAAATTTCAATTGTTCCCACTTTTGTAAAAGAAAAGAATCACATTCCAAAATACGTAAAGAATACCGGAAAAACAGATTTTGAGGTGTTCACTTCTTTGTTGAAGTGAACTTTATATTGGCCAAAGACTTTTTTGAGAATATAAGGTTTACAATTTTGAAATGTAAGCATACACATTTCAAAATTTTAAACCTTATATTTTCAAAAAAGAATGGATAAGATACAAGTATCTGCCTCTGTACCAAAACATTTATCTTTGCACTTTTAATTGTATTGCACTAAAGATAATATTAAATATAACCAAAGTGAAACAAAAATGTGTTGTAGCACCAGTTCTTCTTTACAAGTTACGATATCATATTTTGATGGACTTTTAAAATAAAAAATAAAGAGGACAGCGAGATCCTTGAAGCATCCCATAATATTTATTATTTTTTTAGATTTTTTTGTCCTATTCTAATAAACAGTGCTAGATTGGATGATAACTATTAATTTATGGTCTACTTGTTCAAGAATGAATGATTTATACTATGGATTAGCTACTTAAGAAGAAGTGGTTTATCGCACCCAATCTTCACTTGATGCCAAATATCATGTAAAAACAATTTTATGGTAATTGTGTGTGCTCCTAGTACATCAAATATTTGTTCTATCATAGGTAACATAACATAACAATTGACGGCAAATCTGAAGAGAACTGCGAAGCAGTTTAAGATATTTGTCGAATCATATCTGATGAACTATTTGAACTTTGTGTAGAATTTTGGTGCTCTAATAAAAACCGGGCTTTGCCTATGGATTTATAATACTGGCTTTCAAACAATTCAAGATTGTTAGAATCATGGTTCTCGGCTTCCATAATCTCATCTATTTGATCCTGAATTAAAATTTATCTAGTAGGTACTATTTTGGTTTATTTTAATTGACAAATTATTTTTAACAAGTAGTAATAATTACTGGCCAAAATTGGGGCAATTGTAAACTAATTGCCTGTTATAATTGGCTTCTAAAATCTGGCCATGGATTTTGCAAAGGAGTAACATGGCGACCTTAGGAACGTTACTATTATGAATTACCCATTACAGGTCAGTTGCCTTTCCTTCATTAGAACTTTTGCGGTGATTAGTCTACTCTTCCCCAAAGTGCCTCATTTGAAAATACATTAGCACAACAAAATCTGCAAAACATCTACTATTTTAATTAATTGTTTTTGCTGCATCCCTCCGTTAGGTGATTTTTATTATATTCTTCTTTTTTCTTCCATCCATCTTCTTCTGTTTTCTACCTCTCTCATCCATTTTATGCCTTCTCCATTTTCTCCTAGCAGAACTTCTCTTCTCATTTCCTCACTCCTTAATTCGCTGCACTCATCTCTAAATTCTCTCACATTTCCCCACACATCCTACACATTCTTTCTTCATCTTTTTTCCAATATTTATTTTCATTTTTCTTATTTCCTAGTCTATACCTTGCTACCATATGTTTTTCTATTATGTTCCATGGTCCTGTAATATATTTTGGTATTCCTTCCACCATTATATATTTGTATTTTGTGTTATACTTTGTTTCTTTTATTTTCATCTTCTCTATTTATTGATGGTTCTCTTCTATTCCCTTTATTTTTTAATTGATTTACGAGTTCCCAAGTCTGCTATTTATTTCTGATTTTCTTTACCTTTTCTTCCATGATTTTCGATAATCTATTTTTATCTTTTCACAACTATTCTTAAATTCTGTTCTTATTTTCTTATATTCTTCTATGTTTATTTTACCTTTTTTTAATTTTTTCTCCTCTTTATCATTTTCTGTTTTGCTCTCTCACACTACCTGTTTGTATAATATTTGTAGTGTGTCCTATATTAGTGTGTGATTGTGTTTTGTGAAATTGTGTAATTCTCAGGAACAACATGTTTTCTTATTCACCATGAGTACTATAAGGTACTGATCACCTTCCATATTTAATATTTGTACTAAAAAACGCCTAAAAAAACACACACAAAAAAACTCTAACGAAATTCACGTACGTTTTGACGTTTTTTTTTTATATATATATAAAAACACTATACAGGTTTATACTGATCTTCTGGGGCACCATACATAACACTTACATCACAATACAATATTTATGTAATGTACCATACGAATAAATAAAGAAATACTATCTGTTCTACCATTCTGACTTTATTACCTGTTTATTTTTTGTCCTTTTAAATCTTTGCTTTTCCGTTGCCATCTTCATTTACTCTGTAATTCTTTTCAACTCTTCTTCGATCTCTTCTGCTGTTTCCTGATTTTCCTCCATTTTATTAATATACTTTTCTATACTTTTCTCACTCCAAATTTTTTCTCTTCCCATACTATAATTTCTTCTTCTTCTTCTTCCTTTCCTATTAACATCACTTCGATCGGTTCATGATCTGATTCTACTTCGTCTCCTATTCCCAGTGATCACTCCCCAGGCTTGTATTTCCGTTATTTTTATTATTTTTTTAATTTTTGTAAATGAGATTAAATTTTCTATAAGTAAGTATTAAATACAATTTTCAAATTCTGCACTTGTATAATGGTAGCGATATTCAACTTTTTTTTTCAAATAACATAATATACTTTTTTTTTAATATTTTGGATAGTACCTTTTATTCTGTTTACAACCATATAAAAAATATGGGTCATACATAAGAATTTTTGTTAGAAGAATAAATAGTTAAAGGTAGGTTTGCTATAGAAATAACTGATTTTTGTCATTTTTATCTAGAAACCTATAAAAACAATGCGTAAAGTTAGTTGTCAAACTGATTTTCCTAATTTTTTAGTGTTCTGTTTATCATAATATACAGGGTCTCCCAGAGATCATTCCCAGGCTTGTATTTTGGTTATTTTTTTTTTTTAATATATTTTTTAATTTTTGTAAATGAGATTAAATTCTCAATAAGATGAGTAAATACAATTTTCTATTATAACATAATCACAAAAATAATAATAATCACATTAGCATCATGTCGCACTTTTCGGAATTGGTATAATTCATATTTATTATGATAAACGGAACACTAAAAAATTAGGGAAATCAGTTTGACAACTAACTTTACGCATTGTTTTTATAGGCTCCTAGATAAAAATGACAAAAATCAGTTATTTCCATGGCAAACTCAGCCTCAACTATTAATCGTATTTTTCTAAAAAAATTCTTATGTAAGACCCATATTTTTTTATATGGTTGTTAAGAGAATAAAAGGTACTGTCCGAAATATTAAAAAAAAATATATTATGCTATTTGAAAAAAAAAGTTGAATATCGCTACCATTATACAAGTGCAGAATTTGAAAATTGTATTTACTTATCTTATAGACAATTTAGTCTCATTTATGAAAATTAAAAGAAAATAATAAAAACATAAAAAATAACGGAAATACAAGATCTCTGGGACACCTGGTATACTCAATTTCTTTCCTACTTGATTCGTTAGCTATAACGTAGTCAATTACCGATCCTTCTGTCCCTCCAATATATGTTAGCTCTCTTTCTCCTCCTTCATCCATATTCCCATTCAAAATCGTCCATCCTCTCTCCTCACATAGTTCCAATAATTTTCTACCTTGTCCGTTTATTATTATGTTGTGTTAAAAAAATGTGAATTTGACCTTTGGACGGAACACCCTTCCTTCCATCACGTTTTTCGGCACAAACAAGACATTGACTTTGAGTTAAAGGAACCGAGTATATCTTAGAGAAAGCCAACTTTTCCACTATTCTGGTTTCCGTTACTATACTTAAGGAAGTGGTTGCTTGAGAATATTCAGCTTCAACATCAATGAAAACCTTGCTTTCAAATTCCATTTGATTACTTTTTTGCTGATTAGAGTTCTCCACTTTGTTATCGCTTTGTTCATGTCCTTTAGCTACATCTTTATTTCCTGCTGGCTCTTCTGTTTCGTCCATATTGTTTCCCATTAGCCCATTTTCTTCAACTGCATCATTTCCTGACGGTTCTTCAACTTCATTCATTACATTCTCATTCTGCACGTTTCCTTCCACTTCGTTCTGAATACCTGCTGGCGCTTGACCTTGCACAGGCTCTTGCTGCTGTTTTATTACTACTATCATTACCATCCTATTCGCATGTGTACATGCACCTTCTGTTGTCTTGTTGCAGTTGAATAAAAGCTTATTGCATATGTTGCAGACTCTCTCATTGTCCATGAATCCTCCATCACTATGTCGCCTGACGTAACTATCAATCCGCTTTTTACGGAAGACACGTGTTTGGAAGTCGGGACATATCTGATGATGCATGTTCAATAATTTGAAGATTTTAAACGCGAAAACGATTTTAATTTTTATTTTACTGTGCTTCAAATAAGTAACGTGTCAAATTCAGTAAACGTTCACCTACTTGATTTTTTGAATTAAGTGGTAAAAAATTGATGCGAAGGTCGTTGCTAAGCGTAACTAAGCCGATATGAGTGTAAACTATTAACTTTTGAGTTTTATCACAACAGTTTTGAAAGAGTTATGATATTTTGCATTTTTGGACATATGTGATATGGTTACTTTCGAGAGTAGTCGTCTAAAAATTATTTTCGATAAAAGTCGGTTTCAAACAATTCATATTAAATGATGATGCCATTTTGCCCAATGATTGATAAGAAATAAAAGGTATACATACCTTATTAGTAGAAACTGTATTACATCTTCGAATTTCGTGATTTCTTTCCAAGTACAAAATATTTTATATGAGTGATTGTAGAGTACATTATTATATTACTAGCTCAAATATGTAGAGCTATTAAAAATGTTGCATTAAAATGTTAAAATAAAAATGATAAATGATATTGAAACTGGAATATCAGTTTTGTAAAATAAGGAAAGAAATAAGTATTTAACCAAAATCAAGTTAAATAGTACCGACTCTACAATTGTTTAAACTGTAAACACAAAAATATTAAACATTGATATACTTATGAAATGACGTTTGTTATAAATATCAAGCTGTATGGAAAACATATGAAATCAACTTTGTTGCTTTCCATGACAAATATGCATGATTGGTATAGCATTGTTGCGTTTGCGTTTGTCTTGTCATCGTCCAAATCATGAAATTGTAAACATCACTCGTTGTCGCTTTGCTCGCCTAGCTAACTTTCTTCATGAGTGATTTGGAAACACTTTAGGAAGAACAACAGACTCCACTGGAGGATCCACTTTGAGACTTTCAACTAACCGTTTCTCTGTTGTAATTTCTTCAAATGCTGCTGCACCCATTTTCTCCGGTGAGCGAGAATGGCTTCACTCTTTCTCTTCTTCATTACCTAACGTTGAATTTCATCTCACTTTCCGCAAAAAGCATTTTTCTAACAGTAACTGGATTTGTTTAAAGAAATAAAATGGTTTAGACTCAGCAAGCATGTCTTATCTTTCAAATGAAAGCGTAAATTACGTTTTTCACTAACTTGTCCGTGTAAGTTTACAACATCCGGATCACTAAGATATCTCTTGCAACAAAAACTCTGTCATCTTATTTTTCTCCCTAGAGGACTGCCATCCTAAAACTACTGCATCATTTCCAGCTCAGGGTTGTTTCCACAGCTTTCTCACAGGATCATTGTAAAATGAGCGAAGAAAAGCGTTGACTGAGTAAACGGACAGATTAATTGAAGGCTTGGTTTGATAATTTTTTAATTCTTAACACACATGAAAAACCATTCTTCCTATGACAAGCTTACCAATCAGCTTTAAAGTTTTATCAGCTAGCATAGCACTAGGATTGCTTTGAAAGTTTTAGAGAATGTACCCAGCCGTAATGTTCTTTAAAGCTTCGACTAAAAGCCACTTATTTTATAAGCTTTGGAGCGTCTATGAAGAGCTTTTACATTTAATTGCAGCGGTTGGGCACACTCTCTGATTACAATAAGCCAACTACACTAAAACAAGCATTCTATTAGCCATTCAATAAACAACGTCTGCGTTTTCATCTCCCCCGTCACATCCGGCGTCGTATCCAAAACCTAAATAGCTTTCGTGTAGTCATCCAACGCCTGATGTCTGTTTACCCTGCTACTACTCAACTTCTTCTTCTTTTGGTCCGGTTGGTGAGTCGAATCTGCTGGAGAGTCATTATCAGAGTGAGAAAACAATGCAGACGAATTTAAAAGTTTGTACTGGAAAGTGACTTTTGTGACCGCTTCACTTCCTTTCTACTCTTTTTTTCATCTTTTTGAGTAAACTTGTTTTTCAACTTCCTCTTCGATTTTGCTTTCGTACCACTCATGCTAGCCTTTGCGTTCTCTTCATCATCAGAAGAATGAGCTTTCTCTGTTTGACGATCATGTTGTTGCTTTTGATGATCTTGGCTTGCATCGAAATCATTCGTTGTTCTGGATGCGATCCGTCATCTGAAGTACTAGTAAATGACTTTTGTTCTTCAATGGATGTCAAACGTTTCTTTTTTTCCATTTTGCTGTAGACTGCTTCAACTGCTTAAACAAATCTGCTACTTTGTTTGGCTTTCTCCTTTGTTCTTCATCTTCCTGTTTTTTGTTGAGTAGCGTTTTTGCAAGCACGATTTAAACGTTTTATTTTGTCATTCATTGAGACGTAGTAATCAATGTAGTCAATTACAACGTCAAAGATGGAATGATGCTTTTTCTCTTCTTCGTTATCATTGGAATCTGAAGAGTCTCTTTTTTCCAAGACAACTCGTCTCCTCTTTTTCGGTTTCTTCTTTTTACTCATTCATTCCCCAACACCAGAGTCCCCACTACCAGAGTTATGTCTTTCCGTTTACTTTCAGAGTCTCTCTTTCACTTTGATCGCCTTTGCTCCTTTCTGTTGAAATGTCCATCATGGATGATGATTGATTACGGACATCGTTATCATCATCTGAATCCAGGACCTAAGAGTTCTGTCTGGCATCTGTTTCTCTTTATCCTTTTTGGATGAAGACGATTTATTGTTACTGCTCAAACTACTTTAACTCGGTAGAGGAATGACCATCCATTTAACTTCTTGATGACTTTTGTGTTTGATGATGGCTACTACTGTGATGTTTAGAGGAAGACAAACTAGAGGACTTTGATTTGTGCGATGGTGACCCCTTTCAGATTTGATCTTAGATCGATTCTCACTGCTTTCTCTATAATCCTTTTCCCTCTTTTCCTTTCTATGATGACCACTTTCATGATGCGAATCCTCATTTTTACCAACCGATTCATTCTAATTGGAGGAACTACTTTTCGAATCTTTCTTCCTTTCATCCTTATCCTTACTACTCGACGATTTGGAGAGCTCCCCTTGATTAGAATGAGATTCACTGTTTGACAAACCAGAATGATATCCATGGCTTCTACTGTCTCTACAGCCAGCTCCTAAAGCCACTGGTTTTGATCTCACCCTTTTATCTTTGTCCTTCTTTGAACTCTCTTTTAAACTGTTAATAACTTTATTTCGAGACGTTAAGAGAGGCGTTTGGACACTAGCCAGAACAGCCACCGTAGTTTCCTGGTGGACTGGCTGCACTTTTAAACTTATCTCGCCCTTTAAGGAACTTAACTCATTTTTCTTACTAGAAGATTGATCTTGGCCAGAAGCCAATTTAGTATTATCACTCCCTCCACTATTACTTGGAGTCACATGTTTTATATAAACTTTTTCTCTGTGATGGTAATGCTGTTGAGACTGAGACACAAACTCACTTTTACTTTCTGAAGCATTACTACTATCCAACATGGCTTCCATAAGTGTCCGTCCTACTCACTTTACTACTTTTTCCACTTATCTCAACAGCCTTGCTCTCATTCCCACTAAACAACTTTAACGACTGCTTACTATTTCCACTGTTGTTTTCATACCCGTTTCTCCGCACCGGAATGTTTTTGTTAGTGTTTGCTCTTAGATCAGTAAGAGCTTTTTAATAAGCGACGGTTGCCTGAAGGAGACCTCTCAGTTTAGACACAACAAACAACATAACTAATTGCAATGTAGCTCTGCTCTACCTGAAACTTGATGTCAGTTATCACCAGAACCTTCTGTTGCCGGTTTCGGAGGCTTCTTCTTTGCTTACAAAATGAATCCAAATCCTAAAAATGAATACAACGTTTCCCACCACATTTAAAAAATATTATCCCTTTATCTTGAGAAACTTTCCAACTCTGGAAGTCACAAGGGCATACTTAACATTTTTTGTCACTCCTGGGATAAACGCTGCCTTTATCGGTTCAATCCTCTTCTTCTCGGACTGGTTTGCGAATTTGCCGTATCCTCCTGTAGTTCTCACTCATGTAGTCTTTCTAAACTTAAGTGTAGTTGAGAGTAATACTAGAATGGAATTGTGAAACTTTCAATCCCCGTGATACTATTGAGGTTTACGGAAATGGGGGAAGGTGCTTTAAGCTGAGTTGCTAAAATAGAGAAGATTTCAAGAGGGTTTGGAAGATAATATGGTGACTGTGAGGATGACGCTGGAAAAGATGGGATGGCAGGACTGGAAAATAATTTTTAAATAAGTTTTACTCATTCCTGTATCTCCTCCGCTGAATTCCAAAGTAGGATGAGTTGGGTTAATAGGTGAAATCAAACTTTCCAAGAGGCTTGTTCGAGGAAAAGCAGAAGGGGTTAAAGGGATACTTGGGTTGAGATACTTTCTGAAGATAAGCTTCTAATGACAAGTAAAGACTTTGGCCTTATAGTACCCTAATGTACTTAAAAGGGATAGTAAAGTCCAAGAAGAGGGCTAAACTGTGGAGCTGGTACAACAATGACTTGTGATTCTTTGGCTTCCTTTCCTTTTCCTTTGATATTCAACTGTTTCGACTTTTCAAGGTCTCCTTTCTAATTTGCTGTAAAATATTTAACTTCTTATTGTTCACTTCCGGGCAGATGAAGTTTCATTAAGCCTGGCTTTAACCTAGCGAAGCCCAAACGCGCTTATACTCAACATTACATGCACAATTAAGTTTAAAATAGCTTAACTAGAATATGTTTTCCTTTCAGAATACTGGACAGAAACTCAGTTCTAACGAACTATTGGCTCATAATTATAAGTTTTGTATTGAGGTTTAAGTTTTTGAAAAGTCTTTATTGTAAACACGACAACACATTTGAAAGATTGTGACAGAAGCAGATTAT
Organism: Abscondita cerata; assembly: GCA_030710515.1. Taxonomy (NCBI): domain Eukaryota; kingdom Metazoa; phylum Arthropoda; class Insecta; order Coleoptera; family Lampyridae; genus Abscondita; species Abscondita cerata. The sequence continues at coordinate 121,004 of JALBCR010003399.1, read as the reverse complement.
ACAGATTCATGCTTAAGAAAAAAATGAGCCCGATTGAGCGACATCGTAGTGACACAAAAAATCACTTTTGTTCATCGTGCACGTAAGGAACACTTTTAGAATGCAAGGGTTAATGTACTCTAGCCTTTCATGAAGGCAGGTGCACTAGTAACCATGCATTTTACATAGAAAAAGTGTACCCTGCCAAAATCTAAATAACGTTGGTGACACGCAGTACCCCTTTTTGAAATTTATTTTAATCAAAAGTTCAGATATGTCGCTACAAAATATAAAAAAACTGGAGAGAGGTATTGCGTACCATTGAATCTATAGGGCTTGGCAAAAACCGTTTCCTAAGTGCATATACTCCTTTATCAATAAACCTACAGTGTTCGGTAATTATTATTATTACCTACCAAACAAACCCTAAGTGTAGAGATAATTACTTTATTAAATAATTTCGAAATTTCAGACTGCGAGATTACTGGTATGTAATTCTAAATATCAGTTAGATTGCCATTCTTAAAAAATCAATTAATTTGAATTCCAACGGCTTAATTTCATTGTTAAACTATCAATCGGTACTTCCCGAATTTTAAAGTCATTAACTTAAATCTATCGTTTTTTCAACTTTTCTTTCAAAAGTTCCATATGTTCCTACACGCTTGTTAGTATCGGAAGACGTGATGTTCTGCTTTGAAACCTTGTTTTTATTTTATAAAAGAAGTAATTCTGTAGGAGAATTATTGAAATGGACATTAAGACTAAAGACGGAGACGCCTGGGTATATAGTAGAAGAAGAAGTAAATCTAAAAAAAATATGGATAGAAACAAAAGAGAGCGTTGAGATATAAAGAAAGGATAGAAAATAGGACTGGACAATAAGATACTACACTAAATCCTGAAAATAATGGAGACCATAAAATAAAACGGCGAAGAAAAATGAACAAATATTATGAAAGATGCAAATATAAGAGAAAAGAAGATCAGGTGGTTAAGAGAGGATGATATAATAGCGAGGGATAAAGAAACACAAGTTTTGGATGAGTGATGAAGATATAATGTGCAAATTGTGTGGTGATGAATGAGAGAATGTAAAACACTTAAAAGAAGAGTGCGGAGAGTTAAGAATTGTGGAAACGGAATGGAAAACTCTGCCTGTGAGTTGCAATGAATGGACTGAGTTGCTTGCAACCGGTTCCAAGCCCGATAAAGAGAAGGGTTAGGTCGATAGCCCTGCTTCCTATCACCTCTAGGGTAGCTTACAAGAATTAAAAATAAAATGTTCTTCTTTACCGGCATTCCTAAACGTCATTTAAAAATTTAAATTACAAAGCTTCCAAAATCAGTGGACATGAAACTGATAATGAAGAACTTTCTAAAACTCCTCCCGGTATTAAAGAGGTAGCAGATAACGTGGTTCCGGATTTGTTACTTGCTAAATCCAACAAAATATATGAAAATACATACGATTACTTTTTTAAAATGATGTCGACTTAAAAAAGCAACGGAAAATGTGCTTTTATTGTATTTACTCAGTTCTACGAAATAATTTTGCTTTATATTCAGACTCTACAATTTGATTAAAATTAGATTTTTTAAGAATAATTTGTAGTGATTCTCATGTCATTTCTCATGCATAATTTCGTACCGTTTATTCTTATTTTGTCAATGATTAATCGTAAATTCTCGGATCAATTCGGTATTAACGATATATGCGGGCCTAAAAGTAAAAGCGGGGCCTAAAAGTAAAAATGCGGGCGCAAAAAGTAAATCGAGCGAAAAGAGTCGTTTTACGCTTGCGGGAAGCGGGTGTAAAGTGAATCATTAAATATAGGAAGTGCAAAAAAGAACTTAGACAAGGGTGCGGTCTGTCACTCACATTGTTTAAAATTTATTTAGACAAAGCGTTAGTTAAATAGACAACTAAAGTAAGATTTATGAAGCTGCAAATCGGAAATGATAAGCTATTTAGCTTATAATTTACTGACGATCAAGTCGTTATAGCCGAAGTCCTAGACGAGTTGAACTACATGGTGAGAAAGTTACAAGAACAATACAAACCTACTGGACTTACAATCAATATTGAAAAATCGGAATACATTACAGCAAAAGATTTAGAAAAAGATATGGCTTGTAATAGAAGAAGATGAAAACTGCAGAAGGAGAAGCGGCATATCGGTCCGTAGAGAATCCGTATATACAGGGGTGGTGCTATAAACGGGTCATAGGTTACTGGTTTTGGTATCAAAATGAAGCTAATATTAGTCCGTACAGCTTGCTATTAGGAATCAGCTGAATTTCACGTTGTTTGTCGACATCGATGATATAGGGCTGTTAGCAAAGTTTACGGCAAATAAATCACGAACCTACAGTGTTGTAGGTTTCACCATCAAAAAACTCTCTCTTTGTTCGAATAAACCATATTGAAATAAAACCTGAATTGTTATGACTTTTATTAATGATTGTCAAAACGTAGGAAGGTTACAATAAATAAACATCAAAAATTACTAATTTTTATTGATGAATTTTGAAAAAGACTTATTTCTGGTCGCGAGCGCTATGCGAGCAGGAATTAAAAACAGTTCACAAGGCTAAATCCTATGACCGCTTTTCAAAAGCACCGTGTATTAAAAAAGAAGGGTGAGAATTAATGATTGAGGAAACGGAATCGAAGACAGGTACTAGCAGAGAAAGGAGAAGTGATACAATGGATGAAGGAAGTGATGGAGAAAAGATAAAAGACGGAGGAGAGGAAAAAAAATTGAAGTTAAGTTTAAAGTTAAATGGAGATTATATGAGTATAACAAACGGAAAAACACCAAAAATTTTACTCGAACACGTGTTTCAATAGCTAAGCGAACCGATATCTTTTTGGTGCAGTTTTTTGATGTTTTTCCGTTTGTTAAAATAGACGTTGGAGTTTAGTGTTTCATTCCTTTGATCAAAGGTATGCAGTATATACTCAGTATACTATTGGCGCGGAGTAATAAACCTGTCAGAATTATCGAATCTCCCGTATTGCATTGGATACATTTGGAAAATCATATTTTTAGTAGGTAAATATATTATAATAGTAAAATCTACCTTGATATGAATTATTATGTGGTTTCTTTTATTGTTTCAATCCTTACTTTGTGGAATCTACAAATTTTACTTCTTACGTATTATATACCATTATTTTTGTATCTTGGTATAATACCCACATCTACAGCTATGATTCTCGTTTCGTCAGTACCTGGGCTGATGGCAACGTGTTTACACAGATTAAACCATTGTTCTCAGACCCTAGATGGGTCGATATGCTGCAAGAGCGGCACAATGATCGTATTTTTGTTAGAATTTATTGGTTTTACTTAACTATAGAAGTACCGCTTTCACAAGAAAATAAAGAACTATTTCAAGCAATTATGATTTATTACTCCGCGCCAATAATATACAGACTATAGTTAATTTTAATGCATAGGTATATTTAAAGAAATTGCATCATTCGTTAATTTTAAAAAGCAAATAAATATTATTCAATTCAGTTTAATTCACACACATAATTGTGGGTATCTACGTACAGTGAGAAATTAAACTTAAACGGTAGGTTTTAAAAAATAGCCACGTTTTTATTCACAAAACAAATATGATGTACAAATTGCATCTACTCCTTTGGGACAAACTAGATACCTAACTACCAAGGAATCGATCTTGCGATTAAACATGTTAATAGCGGAGGTACAATGCATTCACATTTAATGACATTGTCTACCCGTTCTAAATAATTCATTTCTTTTCTTTCAAAATAATCTTGTAGATTCAAAACTGCATCCCCGTAAAGCACTTCAATGCTGAAACAAATTGAAATGATAATATAATTTAATTAATTCAATACAAAATTTAAAAATTAAAATAAACATCCTACACAATGATTGAAATTGAATAACATAAACACAATAAAGAAAATTGATTCACAATATGAAATAGTAAATAAAACTTACAAACCAAATGATTCTCATTAATGTCAAATGAGGTACGATTCAATAATGATATCACATAAATACAATGGATGGTTATTGTATACGTGAACGATGACGTGGTCAATTATTTTATTTAACTATAAAAATATCAGCAGTAGATAGAATTTTTAAAAATAATATTATGTGTTTGTTACTTCTAAGAAAACTGTTGGTACGAACTTTAAAGTAGTGATGATGGTTGCTTAACTTCATTTTATATAATTTACTTAAAATTGTTTTGGTCCTTTGACGTCAGTTAGTCTATGGTTCATCCATTCATCGTAGTTACTACGTCGAAATACATTAACTAAGCCAACTAGTTTAACCTTACCATCACTATTGCTCAAAACAAAGAATAAGGAGGCTACTATTTAACGCTGGCAATCCAAGTGTATAGATGCATAATTTGCATTTGTTTTGAATACACAAATTGTTTTAAATTATTATAATTAATTTAAGAAGTTGATTTAGTAACCGTAATTTTTCTGTATTTACACTTGACTGTGAAATGTAAATATTCCGATTAAGCCCTCCGGTCAAAAATATAAAATTTGTGCGCGACGTCCAACTCTTTTTGGAAACGTCTTATATTACAGCGTGTAAATGGATTTTAAATCGGTAGATGTCCAGTTCCGCCAGCAAAAACCGCACCAGAAATAGGTAAACAACTCAACCGTGTCTTCGAAGAGATACCGCTCTTTGTGCCGATTCCGTTCCCTTCTTCCTCGTTCTCGCCTGCCTGGGTGCCAAGTACGTCACCATCCTCAGCCCTCGTTCACGTGGTTGTTTTGGACGTCAACGTGGTCAATCACCCTCTCCGCCCTGATGCTTAGCCCGTTGTTTCGTGGTCATTCACGCACCCTGCATACATCGCCGCTCCAAACTTCCTTTCCGACCCCCCCCCCCCCGCTGTTGCATGAAGCCCTAGATCTAAATCTTCTTCACTAGAGCTACCCGATTGCAACCGGCCGTAGGAGAGTAAACTCCTTCATAACATTTGACTCCTAAGACGTACCGTTTCTAGTTAAAACCCTGCTGGAACAAAAGGTGTTACACAAGTTAATCCGTATAAGCATGCAGGTTGTCACACCAAGAAGTCAACGGTAGCCGTACATACGATTAGTAATAGGAATAACAAGATACTCTTCGAAAGGTTGAAGTTGCTGGTAACTTAATGACTATCACAACAGATTAGTTAGAAAGGTAATCGAAATTCATAAACATCCAAAAAACTTCAACAGAGACTTCTGAGACTCAATCCAATCTTCAAGAACACCTGAATCGTACCTTACGAAGATCCGCATTTGACCGGCGCGGCGTGATAAGCGAGTCCTGCCCGAAGCAGAAATCATCACTTGTCATCTAACAATGGAGAACAATGGAGCGAAACGTTACAAAGAAATTCCCATCAACGACTGCTTTTACACCCTAATCTAGACAACACTAGTTTATTCCTGAAAAGATTTAACTACCTTAAGAGGGTATTTGCCCTACACAGCTAGGCTATGGTTCACCGTGCATTTATGAGTAAAAACATTTTATATGTGACTATTGACTTTTAACAACAATTTTTTAAATTTTGAACCGCATACATATTTTATTGCCGAAAACATCAATGCATGCCCGCCATGTGTTAAAATTTTGTTTTGATACAATCAAATGCATATTTTGAAGAATATATTATCACGATATTAAGTTAATTTTTGAAAGTTTAGTCTCTTCAAAAACACATATTTTGAGAAAAACTCAAAATTTATTACACAAGGGGCGTAGAATCATAATTTCTCTTTCCAGATTTTTTTGTTTGAACGTTGTATGTTCTTTATTTTTACAGGAAATAGTTATTTTGCTACCGCTGTTTTATGCATTTCAACACCCAGGGCCAAATACCCTCTTAAGGAATATATTCAAAAGGTCCAAAATCTTTTACAATTCAAGTTTGACAAATGCTGATTAAAAGTAAACAAAGGCCGCGTTTTCCAAATTGGATCCTCTCTATCATCAGATGATTGATGGTAAAGATTTGATCACTACAACTACGGTTTGGCTTTCGGTTTTTGCAACAGCCGCAATTTGATAATCATCACCACAACAAGGCTCACTTTCAGGTTATTAATAGAATATCGTTTTTTTTGCGCGGATGGACATAATTGTGGTTAGAATTTCAAAGTTCACATAGATTCAAGTTCAACTAAAGAAAATATTTTACTAACATCGGAACACTAAGAGACCTTTTTTAGAAAAGAAATGTTGGAACCCAATTATTGATAAATTGAATTTGAAGTTTTACGTGGCCGATTTTGATAACTCAAAGTTTAAAAAATAATTTCTACAAGGTACGTCCATGTTATCCCACAACATATATAAATATAAGTAAAAAACATTATTGCCTCAAAACGGCAAAAGTTAACTCCAAGTTTTTCGAATTCATTTTTTAGGATCTAACCAAGAAATGTATGTAGTTTAAATACTTACGACTGTTTTTATTTTTTTGATTTGTAATAATCTTGTCTGGCTGCTCGGCATTAGCTAGAAAAAGAAATTCAAATTAAAACGTGCAAAAAAATAATTATTTAACTTACGACAAAACCACGATGACGGACAATTTGGAAGAATATTATCCTGATACAAGGGCGCACAACGGTCCTTTAATTGCTGAACATATTTTAACTGTATTCCGCATTCGATATTTCTACAAAACGGTGCTACTAACTCTCCTTTAAAATTTGGTAGACAAACGCAATGCAAATTAGTGTTGTTTGGGTAGAATATTTGCCCGTTATAGTATTTTCCATCTACTTCACATGTTGGAACGTTATCGAACGGAGCTGATAAATTAGATAGAATATACAGATTGATGCTGCAATGTTTTGTTTTCTATTTTGCAATTTTTGTAGTTTTATTTTCGTATTGCAGACGATACAGAAAGAAAATCTCTTTTAGTACTGTTTTCGAAATTATAAAAATTTTAATATGTAAAACTGCAAGCGCATCGTATCTAATTATTACTGGCACATCAAGTCTATGGTGATCATTTTTAAACATTTAAAAGTTTCTAAATTCCAGCGAAATAGAAAAAATAGTATGAGCAACATGCGTCACATCTTCAAATAAAATAAAATAAATACTCTGAGAAACAGGATATAATAGAAAAAGAGGAAACCACATTCGATTAATTCGTTAATGCATAGGAACAAAAAAATAAAACACAGGAACGAAAAGAAGAAAAATGAAATGATGAAATTATGTAAAAAGATGTTAATAGAAATATGGAATATGATAGAAAAAAAGCAAAATAAATGAGGAAATGAAGACAATCAATAAGAACTTGAAAGATAAATACAAAACTAGATGAAGGGATAAACATTCGGAAGAAAAGATTAAAAAGTACCAAAATAGAAAAAAAGACAAAAAAACGGGATAATGAAAGAGATGGAAGTGAACGGGAAAAGAAGAAATTGAAAGAGAAGTGGATAATATATTTTAAATCTAAAATGGGAATAGGAGAGGAAAGAAGGGTACAAAGAAGAAAAAATTAAGCAAATGAGTTTTTTGTGTTTTGGAAATGGATGAGATAAAAACTAAAGAAAAGGATTTTTGGAGGTAGATTAACAGATTTCAAGTTGCGGGACTATTGAAGGTTGATATACTTACTAGAAAATGTGAAAGGCAAAGTTGTCAAGGAAATACATTTGGAAGGTACAGTTTGCAACAAGAAAGAAAAAAGGCAAAGTAAGAGAAAGAATATTAACAGTGATTAAGAAAAATTGCGTATTAGAGAAATGGAAAAAAATGAGGTAGTGATAAAACATGTAAAGAAAGGAGAAGGAGAATAAATTGTGATAACAACTGTATACGTACAAAGAGACAGAGAGACGATAGAAGGAATAGAAAGGATATTAAGTAAAAAGAGAGATGAGTGAGTGTGAATAGAAGGAGATTTAATCGCAAAAATAGAAGAAATATAGATTGTTAGGGTAGGAAAAGAAGAAACGTCGAAGAGCCATCTGTTGCAATTAATGCTCAAGGGCGAGGACCAGAACAAATGACAAAATAAAAATTAATGGAGAGAAAGAAACTATAGATGAAGGATAGTATTGCAAAATATAAAAAGAACATGAAAAAAAACAATGGGTGAAGCAGTTAGCAAAAGAAATAGAGTAAGTGGAAAGAATGAGATACGTAAAGGGAATTTGGAAAGGAGGTAGAAAATAATTGGTAAAATAAAGAGATTACGAAAGAAAACAAGAAAGGGAGAAAAGAGGAAGAATGTGATCCAAAAAAATACAAAAAATGAGGATGAAGAAGTAAAGAACTTGAGAAAAGTAAGCAGAAAATAATATAGGAATTAAGAAATGGAGCGATTATTATATGGTATTGTTAGATGGAGAGGAAGTAAGTACCAGAAAAGCAAAAAGTACAAAAAAAAGGAGAGTTGAAGAGGCGGGGATAAATAAGCAAGTAAGGATAAGATGAGTAAAAAAAATTTGTCCAATATACAAAAGATGAGACAAAAAGAAGAGAAAAATTATAGAAGAATAAGAATAGCAAATATGGAGTTCCAAAACTCGATGATACCAAAAACAAGATTAGAAAGAAAAAGAGATACTACCGGATTGCTAATCAAGATTTAGAAAAGAAAAGGAACCATGTATAACATATACATATAAGGAAGAGAGAGAAAGTATATACATTATTCCTAAATATAAAAGCAGTATCTGACAATGTGAACAGCAAAAAATTATGAAAAATACTTAAAAAAAGCAGATAGAAGAAAAAATAATTAGAAACTTAAAGAGATATACAAAAAGACAAAGGGTTAAAGCAGCGGTGTCCATTGAACCCTGGCCTGTTTGCATTATACGTAGTAGATTTGTAAGGGCCACTAAGGAGGCAGATAAGTGGAGAAATGGTGTTGCGTTCTAGCGTATGCGAACGTGATAGTGATAGTGGCGACGAAAGAAAATGAGACGATGGAGATGGTAAAACTAGTAAATAGATTGAGGGCTGAGGCAGAGGTGTCCGTTGAGTCCTGTGTGGTGGAGAAGAAAGAAAGTGAGATGATAATGATAATAAAAGTAGTGAGATGATTATTGGGTTTTCAAAAAAAGGAGAGGGAGAGAAAATGGACAAACTGGTTGTGGGAGAAAAAAGAGATTAAAAGTGTGAATGAGGTGACATATTTAGGATATAGACTAAGGCATGACAATAGTGACGAAGTGCATTTAGGGAGTTAATAGAGAAAGAAAAATAGGATAATAGCACAAGTATGCAATTTAGTGAAAGGGCGATGAGAAATGAGATCAAAAGAGAAAAGATAAATGTTCGGTAAACTGAAAAAAAGTTTTAAAGAAGAAATATGACATCAGGTTTAGATAAGACGACGTCCGGATATAAAGTAGAGGAGATAAAATTAGAAAAAATAGTAAATTGTAGCAAATCATGGGGCAGTGACATATGAAGAAGTAACGCAGGAAAGAGAAGATAATGAAATATTAAAAAATTGTTGGAAAGAAGTAAAGGAAAGGTAAAATCAAGCATGAACACTAAACAAGAAGGTTATATTAAGAAAGAGGAGGAAATGCTAAAGTAGATGAAAATAAAAGGACCAAAATGAGATAGGAAATTAGAGGTAAGGGTTCCAGAAAAGAAGGGCACAGATAAAGAAAAGGAAATACAACATGAGATATGGCGAGATAGTAACATAGGAAGTCTTATAGTATATAGTCGTGGAGAGAAGTATAAAAGAAAACGAAAATAAATATTGGTGGAAAGTAGATTATACGTGAGAACCTAGAGCAGATGATTAGGAGATGTGAAGAATTAAGGGAAGAATAAAGAGCGAAGAGAAAAATTCTGCATGAGAGTGGTCAAGAGTAAAAATAGAAGCGAAAAGAAAACGGACACGAGGAGTTTAATTATGTTAAGTGGTGGGTATTAGGTAGAAATAGAATGGATAGTTTTTGTTAATTAAAAGATAAGTAAAGTATACATACATACATTCATACATTTACTTTATCTTCGTGCAAAAAAATTTTGTTGTGACACTTGTTTTTCATTATTTAATAATGTTTTTGAACTTACGACACCGATAACCTCTATTGCAGCATTCACTTAAAGTATAAATATGATGACAGTCCCGGTTTGGTAAAGTTACTTGCCCTATTTCGGGACATCTTAATAACGAACAAATAAATCTGAAATTTTACTGTAAGATATAAGAAAAAACTTTAGCAATCTATTACCCTCCTTCGCGACAACGACAACTACTACTGCAACTAAGTAAAGCAACACTTGGAGGTAACACTTGTTTGAATCTATATTTTTCCCTTTTATACGAGCAACCTCCTTCAAATACGTGGTCGCAATTGTAAGCTACAGCATCATTAGGATTTGACTTTATCTCGCTACAACCCATATCTTGGTATAAAAAAGTTTTGTGCGCGTTAACATCTGAAATTTATATTCTGATTAAAATTAATAATTGTTCTAACATTTTTTCTATCTAAGCGTAACCAATTATCAACACGAAAATAAAGTCATTGAAATTCTAAGAAACGTTAATTACGAGACAAACTTAATTAACATAAATATTAAGCCGTTATGAAATTCTCACCATTTAAACCAACCAACAGTGATATAAATAAACAGAGAACTTGGAACATGTTTACTACTTAGGGAACAATAACAGTTGAAAACACTTTCACTGATAATGCCTCAGCACACCTTAGAAGTACGAACGTCAGCAAGAGAAGAAGGTGGCACTATTAATTACTGAAAATTGAATTTCAACAACAAATGAATAATTCCGTTTAAAAGAAAATCTACGAATTTGATCGAGGTTGTTTCAATGCTAACCGGTTCTCGTCGTGTTGTATAAAGCTTTCATTGATATTTAGAAACGCATTCCATGTAATGATGTTACTGAACGTAGTGTTTATATTTACTCTGTGTTTAAGTGCAGTTATCGGAACTGTTGGTGCGTGATTTCATTACAATTGTTGCTTAACAATTTAAAATCGGTGTTGTTGCAGTATATCCTTGTAAAACTCCCGATGATGAGGCATCATTTTGCGTATCATTATTTTCTTGTCCATCTTTGATGCATGCTTTGGGTAGCTTAGAACCCAGCGCTATTGACTATGTTAGAAAATCGATGTGTCTGGGTTGTGAAGCGGGAGACTTTATGGTCTGTTGTGGTAATCTGCCAAATGACGATCCTAACGTTCAATCTCCACCTAAAAAACTAAGTGCACCGACGAAAACTACTACTTCTAGATCACAGCAACCACCGACAACCCACAGTACAGACGACGAACTTTTGAGCAGATATAATGATGCTGTTAAACAAAAACTTCTTCCTGATAATACGTATTGCGGGTACCAACATACAGACGACCGATTTTACAACAAATTGCAAACTGCAATTGATGAATTTCCTTGGTTGGTTCACATTAGATTTTCTCACATGGAATATGAAGGCCAATTTGCAGATAGATGCAACGGAGTACTGATTAATAACCGTTACGTATTGACCAACGCTTACTGCGGAACAGAAGGGTAATTATTTTAAGAATTATTTATTACATTAACTATCTTAACAACTAGCATAAAAGTGAAATTGGGCGAATACAACACCAACAAGTCAGTTAGTTGTGAGTCTACATCAAATCTGGAAGACTGCACTGATCCAGTTCTAGATTTACCTATGAAGAAATAATTAGGGATGGAAAACAATCGAATGGGCCTTACGATTTTAGTTTGCTGCGATTAAATGAAACAATTACATATTCAGGTTTGTTTATTATAATAAATAAAATTTTAAATTCACGGTTTTTTAGATTATATCAGACCAATTTGTTTACCAATTGATCAATCTCAGCGTCCAAACCTACATTCTTTTGTGATTTCCGGATGGGGAGCATCGAGTAAATGATTTAATAAATATACATTAAGCATTTTGACATAAATTTGTTTTGCAGGCAATGCTGGTGTTCCTAAAAAAGGTTGGTTTATAATCTAGTCAAGGATGAAGTATGCTACAAAAAGCAGGATTGGCTTGAAGGAAATGTTAAATTTGCTAATGTTAGCTTTATTTGTACAAATCCCATCCAGAACCAAGTTGGAATGGCTTGCAGTAGTGAGCACGGAGGACCATTTATGTACGACGTGTCGCGTAAACACCAGTGGTTTGTAGATGGCATAATCGTTGCTGTAATGCATGATGAGTCCAGAAAGAAACACATGCTCTGAGAGTAATCCAATAAATGGTATAAGAATAACTGAAGATACAATTGATTGGATTTTATCATCAATTCGCCCTTGATACTGTTTAAACTACAATATTTTAGAACACTTTTCTTTATATTTAGGTACCTGTAATTTATATGTATGAAGAAAAATATTATTATATTTTCCAAAATTCCCTCTTATTGTTCACCATCACACTTGCGTTGAATCTAGAATAACATTAAATTTATAAGCTACCGACTGATTTTAAAACTAAAGTAATCATTTTGTTAATTTACACGAAACTATCAGGTTACTAAATTAGTCACATGGGAACAATTGCCTCAACCAAATGGTACAAAAGAGTGAGAAAACTCGGCTTACGCATAGTTCTGACAATATTCATGACTCCGAGTTAAGACCACCGGCAACTGGCCGTTACCAACTGGTCGCGGTCAACTACCCGCAAAAACATCTGGTTGTACGGTAGGGACAACTGTGCGTGAAACAATCTGTTTGATAACTGGTTGCCATCTATTCTCTTTCTCGTATGCGTATGCAGCAATTAGATGTACAGGATATTGAAAATTATTTTGAATATTAATTTTGTTACAATTAATTTTTTGAATTAAATTTTACCGTTGTTTGTTTTATTAAAGTATCAGATATCAGAAGTTTTTAATTATACCACGTTTAATAACATTGGATTTAATTCTTAAATTAGATAATCTCTACTCACACTCAATAAGTCATGAAGCCGGACACTTCTTATCATGTGTAAATTATAAAATTTACAATATTAAAAGAAAATATTTAATAACCCTGAGATAGATATGAAAAATATAATTATTTTTAAATATTTAAGCGGGCAGTTACTATTACATAATGATTAAATTTTAAAATTCCGGATTAAATTTTTAAAATTTACAAAGAATAAATAAAACATAGTAATACATATCCATTGCCGTATATTTCACTCAAATTAAATCTCTAAGGGATACAAAATCTTTGTCAAGTTTGGACATCAGGTGTGTTTATTAGTAAATACCTTTGACACCTCCCGTAGAAGATATAACCGTTTTTACAGTACATGTACGCGAATTTTTCCAATTTCAACGTTTAATCTAACAAGTAATGGGATCTGATTTGGAACCCTATTATTTTGCCTATTTAGACGACATTACTGTAACGCCAACATTTTTTAAATAACATTTGAAAGTTTTCGGAAAAGTCGATTATTCGAGGCAGGTCTTACTTTAAGCGGGATAAATGTTGCTTTGCTAGGTCACTTGTGATATGTTGTTAATCATGGCGAGCTAAACGTTGATCCAGACAAAAAAGCTGGAATTCTGTCCATTCCGTCACCTAAAACCATTACCGAATTACAACGTATTATTGATGTAGCGTAGTTGGTACTGCAGACTTATTCCAAACTTTCCTTCTATCACAGCAAAGTAACGCGTTGTGGCGTGGAACTCTGCATTATAACGTGACAAATATAACCTAAATGACAGAAATGAAAGTTTTCTCTTTGAATTCTAACCTAAACTTTGTATCAGCTTACCAAATGTCAACGAGAATTTCAACAGCTGCCCAGTTTTTTATTTGAACACCCGTTATTTGTTTGCAAAAAAGTTAAATAAACGCCTAGCATATAATAAATTATAGACAAATATTTTTATCTAAATTTAATTATCACTTCTCTAAACAACATTCTTAATCGGGGTTTTTCAATTATATTTTACACTATTCGTATGACATCATAATCATAGCAAGAAAATGTAATCAGTTCCGGAAGATTCTCATTTAAGACGAGGTACTATAATCTTGGAAAACCTATACATTTTTTTACCTCTGAATGTGTCAACTAACTGACGTCACATTTTCTAAGTACTTACGCTAAATTTGTATTTTTACATGAAATTAGTTAATTAATATTGATATTCATAAATTTTCCTAATATTAATTAACTAAAATTACTTAAAAACCACTTTTCATTTGATGTATACGCGCATAAATGCCTACGACTGCTACATTAAATAACGTTGTAATTAAAAGCGATGCTGTTAATTATATTATTTATTTTGTTCATTATCGGCTCCATTGCAGGTAGTATTTTTTTTTTAATTTTTTTGTCATATTTATTAATTACTAGGCCGTGACACAAAAATATCTGATTTTTCTAATTGCGGTCAGCAACCTACAAACAACAATTCTTACGTATCTCTCTATGAATTTCCTTGGATGGTACACGTAAAACTATCCACCTTTGATGGCGAATACGAATTTGTTGATCGATGCAGTGGGGTGCTGATAAATGATCGATATGTTTTGACCAGTGCATATTGTGGAGCAGAAGCGTGTGTACCCTACCTTTGCAATATTTTACCATAATTATATGTTTGGGTAATATTTTAGCATTAAAGTAGTTTTGGGACAATACAAGACTAATGAAAGTATATCTTGTCAAGGACTAGAATGCACGAAACCAATACAAGTAATAAAAGTAGAGGAACACATTCGAGATGGGAAAAAAGACAATGGTCTTTACGACTTTAGTCTGTTAAGGCTACAAGAAAAAGTTACATTTTCTGGTAAAGACTTGACTTTGCAAAATCATTCAATATTAATTGTATTTTTATTAGATTTCATTAAACCCATTTGTTTAAATACCAATGGAAGCGAGTATAACAAGAATTTGACGATATCTGGTTGGGGCAGTTCTAACTCGGGTGGCGTTGAGAAGAAGCGATTAAAATACAATGTGTTTTTAAACGAAATCTGTTATAATCAAGAAATCTTGTTAAAAGAGAACATACAACTAGCAAATGTGAGCTTCATATGTGCATTACCAGATGAAAAGAATATTAAAAGTGCTTGTAACGGAGAAAGAGGTGGACCATTTATGTACAAATCAGATTCAAATCGGTGGTTTGCTGAAGGTGTTGTAATAGAAGTATTTTACGAAACTGACGTTACAAACCATTTGAATATGTGTTCGAACAAAAAACCAGTGACTGGTATATGATTACTGAAAATGTGAAAGAATGGATTTTAACAACTATTCGGCCTTAATATGCTTTATTGGATAAAACTGTTAGTGTTTACTATTTTTAATCATGTACAGTTTAAAAAAATATTACCGAAGTTTAGATTTTAAGTATAATTTTTGTTTATTGGCTTATTAAAACACGTACACTCATGAAATTTAAAACTTGGACACCACAATTTCTGTAAACAAAAGTTTGCACATTGTGAAGCGGGCTTAAGGGTAACATTTACAACTCTAATAGCAGGTAGTCTCAGCACGGGTTATCTTATAGAAGGACTGTAGAATGAATCATTACACTAAGCACGTTTTAGAAAATAGGTAATTTACGTTGCTTACTTAATTTTTTTCTTTAAAGAATATATTTGAAGGTATCGCTAATTAAACACCATAGCTCGATTAATTATCGAATCAAAATTTTGTTTAGGAAATGTTTACAAAATAAAATTAGAAATAATTTTGATTTAAAAAACGTCTACAAGCAATAACTTTTAAATTAAATCAAAAAACTAAACATGGTTATTTGGGTTGACTGATTATTACTTATTTTTAAATAAATCTAACCTACTAATTATTGTAAGTTATTAAAAAAATCATTAAACTCTCTATTCATAATATTTAGTCCTTACAAAATGTATATTTTATGACGTTTCATTTTTTCTGTAGTTAATATAAAAAGTGAAAATAAAAACTAAGGCAATTCTTATTGTCAACGTATATATTTAGTTTTTTGACAAGAATTTATTACATAATTATAATTAAGATACCAAGTTATAGTTTAAAATTAAATGAAAATTTTTTTTTTAAATAAAGGTATTACTATATAAATAAATATAAGAAATCAATAATGGGTGTGACCTCCATTATTATTGATACATTCTTGGAGGCGTCTGCTCATTGACGCTATCAAGGTATCAATATAATTAATATTAATCGTTTCCCATGCGGTATCAATGGCTGCAATTAGTGCATTACGGTTTACTGGTATAAAATTTGGCCCTTGTTGTCTTCGGATAACAGCAAGTATTCGAGCCCAAACATTTTCGATAATGTTAAAATCTGGGCTTTTTGCTGGCCAGGGTAACAGCTCCAAGTTATTTTCTCGTATCCAATTGC
Source organism: Abscondita cerata (assembly GCA_030710515.1). NCBI lineage: Eukaryota > Metazoa > Arthropoda > Insecta > Coleoptera > Lampyridae > Abscondita > Abscondita cerata. The sequence goes on along the minus strand of JALBCR010003399.1, from coordinate 104,627 downwards.
GCACAACCCGCGAAGTATGAATAGAGGCGTTGTCCTTTAACAACAAAAATACATTATGAAAATGTTAATTCAACAGATCCCGAACTATTTTTTGGAGAAAGTATAGTGAAATAAGAATACTTACTTGTTGGAAAATATAATCTTCGTCTGGATAAAACACTTCGACTGAAGGTTTCATAATAGTTTCAAAATATCTAAATACGCAGCAGAATCAAGACGTCCATCGATAGCCCAACAAACTCCTGGACCCCGCGCTAACCCAACCCCACACATTCACAGAAAAATAACCACTTCGTTTTTAGGACATATGTGATTATTTTCGTAACGAGTTCCTTCCATTCTAAAAACTTTTAGTGGTCCATCGTTGCGGCTATTGAACGTTTTTTGTCGCTAAAAATCACTCGATTCCAAAATTCCAAAGGTTCGTTCACATATCGCCTTGCAAATTCCAGACGACGTCTCATATTTTCGTCACTGAGAACTTCTTTCGCAGCAGCATTATACTTCTTTATTCCGCAGCATTATCTGCTATAGCCCTGGAGTATGTAGCAAATGGTTGTTCTGTTACGTAATGAAACAACTCGAGATCTTGAGCACGTGTAGATACTTTAGGTCTACCACTTCCGATGGCTCTTTCCAAAGTGTGTTCAAGATTCCATTTTACTCGGTAATGCCCTACGGTGCTTTTAGGTATATCTAACATACGTGAAATTTCACGCACGCTACGGCCCGCCGCTAATTCCGAAACAATCCGCGCTTTCAAATCAGCACCGAGATGAGGTGGCATTTTCACAACACTTGAAATTTTAAACTAAAATGGAATTTACATTTCTTACTTTATTTATTGGTTCACACTACCCCTTCTCAAACAGTAGGTAATTGTTTATTTATTACATACTTCTAATGACCAATGTAACAACCCTTAGAGCAATATGACTCAAAGGAAGTAAATTAAACAAGCAAGGATATTCTATTGTTATTGAAACTTATTCATAAAGTAAAGCCATTTCCTTATAATGCTAATGGACAGGATTTTCTTTTAAGTATTAAGATTACAATAGAGGACTTATAAACTTTCGAAAATATTTAATTATAAATATTTACACTGCAATTGCGCTTTTTCCTTAATAATTTCTTAGCAATAACATACACGTTCTTGGTTTTAAGTTGTCATAAATTTGATATGATATAAATTTGTGTTTCTAATATTACATCACAAACTAATCTTTATTCGCCAAAAAATTGTTGCTTAAGTTGTAAAGCTTCGTACACACCTGAACAACAAACCGAGCAACAAACATAACAACGAACCGAAAGTCAAACAGAACGACAAACGATCTTTTATGATTTTCACAATCCGAACAACACACGGAACGTTGTAATAGGAAATACGGCATCTGACATTATTTTTTGGAAGTAATTACTTGTATCTTGGTATGTTTCAATTGTAGTTGTAGTCTAGCGTTTAAATAATACAGAGTGTTCTAACAAAATAATGTCATCAAGTTGAAATGGAAAGACGATATGATTTTTAATCGGCGAAGAAGAGATTTCCGAGAAACTTTCAATCTCTTAAAAACCATCCCTCATAGAGAATTTAGTATTCAATCAGGTTTACAATAAATATTACTTCTTTCATTATGTTGTTTTTTTGGAGAATGTCGTGGAAAATATTTTTTGTGTCTAACACATGAGAAAACTCTTTTTCCACTCGAGCACAACTGGAAAAAATAATCGCTTTGCTCACTTGTTGGAAAATCATCTCGCAGCTTTGAAACTAGACTGGAAGAGCATTTTAATTTATAAAAAAACTTGAGATGTATTTGCGCATTTCTAATCTATTAAATCCGCATTTGTTGAATACTAGTTCACAAAAAAGCTTACACAATTTTTATGCACAAAGAAGAGTAAAAAATTATAATTTACTTCGCTTTTTTTTTATTTTGGAAATTTCCCGCTCAAATGATGCTAATAGGGACATCATTTTTTTCTTGCATCCTTAAACACTAATTAATTTAAAACATTTTTCTTCTGTCAACTCCATAATATCACCTAAAACACAACAAACCCACAAAAGAAAGACAAAAAATAAATAATTTAATTCTCCCGCATAAGTTTGTTCGCCGTTTTGTTTAGATTTGTCCAAACCTGCAAACGCATTCGCGCGCATTTTCTTTGATGTCGGAGAAATAACCGACAAGTTGCGGAAACGCCGCAAACCGTTCATGGAACAATCAGGACTTGCGAATCTGTTCTAAAATTCGTACGTAGCACCGTCCAAATTAATGTTCCGATTGCCGTTCGGTTCGTTGTTCTGTTTGTTCCTCGGTTTGTTGTTCAGGTGTGTACGAAGCTTTACAATAAGCATATTAATATGAACTATATCTTATGAAAGGAGAGTTATGTAACTATAATTAACGACTTAACGTTACGTTAGTAGATTCCATTTACTATTTACACATATTTTCTTGGAACATTCGATAATTAATTATCGGGATATGATGACCCTATACTTCGCAGGTTGTGCGCAACTGGATACAAGCAAATAACTTGGAGCTGTTACCCTGGCCAGCAAAAAGCCCAGATTTTAACATTATCGAAAATGTTTGGGCTCGAATACTTGCTGTTATCCGAAGACAACAAGGGCCAAATTTTATACCAGTAAACCGTAATGCACTAATTGCAGCCATTGATACCGCATGGGAAACGATTAATATTAATTATATTGATACCTTGATAGCGTCAATGAGCAGACGCCTCAAGAATGTATCAATAATAATGGAGGTCACACCCATTATTGATTTCTTATATTTATTTATATAGTAATACCTTTATTTAAAAAAAAGTTTTCATTTAATTTTAAACTATAACTTGGTATCTTAATTATAATTATGTAATAAATTCTTGTCAAAAAACTAAATATATACGTTGACAATAAGAATTGCCTTAGTTTTTATTTTCACTTTTATATTAACTACAGAAAAAATGAAACGTCATAAAATATACATTTTGTAAGGACTAAATATTATGAATAGAGAGTTTAATGATTTTTTTTAATAACTTACAATAATTAGTAGGTTAGATTTATTTAAAAATAAGTAATAATCAGTCAACCCAAATAACCATGTTTAGTTTTTTGATTTAATTTAAAAGTTATTGCTTGTAGACGTTTTTTAAATCAAAATTATTTCTAATTTTATTTTGTAAACATTTCCTAAACAAAATTTTGATTCGATAATTAATCGAGCTATGGTGTTTAATTAGCGATACCTTCAAATATATTCTTTAAAGAAAAAATTAAGTAAGCAACGTAAATTACCTATTTTCTAAAACGTGCTTAGTGTAATGATTCATTCTACAGTCCTGAGACTACCTGCTGTTAGAATTGTAAATGATACCCTTAAGCCCGCTTCACAATGTGCAAACTTTTGTTTACAGAAATTGTGGTGTCCAAGTTTTAAATTTCATGAGTGTACCTTCCTACCTTCCGAACTCAAAAATTGCATATTCTACAGCATTACTTCCCCTAATTTTCATTAAGAAGCTCAATTCAAGCTTCGGTTTTTTTTCATGTGTCCACTCTTTTACCTGAATGATGTAGGTATAACGAAACCTGTTGGAGCTGGACTTCTTTTTGTACGGGAGCATCAAAATTGGACCTTAGACCTCTGTTCTCCGATGAAACCAGGTTACCTCTTTACGGCAAAGAGAGCTGTAGCCCGGAGAACGATTTGCCCAGTGCTGTATTGATGAACGCATTAATTACAACAATCAGGGATGCAATATCTGTCGAAAGTATAGGGACAAACTGATCTTGTTTTTGCCGTTAGGAAAGCTTGTGGTTACAACAGAAGAAATCTGACAACTGCAAAGTATGAGAGATAGTATGAGAGGTAGATCATGTGGTGCCTTATGCTGGGTTTGTGGGTGATCAGTTTATGTTTATAGATGACAATACAAAGCCACACACTGTCAGAATCAGTCGAGAGTACCTTGCAGAAGTAACAATTCCAGTTTTAAAATAGCCACTATGTAGCGTGTACTTAAACCCTATAGAGCATCGTAGGATGATCTTAAGAGAAGAGATCGAGCCAGATTTCTTGTTGCTATGTCCATCTAGAAATTAATGAGTTAAGAGGAGTAAAATAACATTCCACAAGAAAGAATCAAAAACGTAATTGTATCAATGCTAACCCAATGCAAGCTATATTATTGGAAAGAGGAGACTTAACAGGTAGTACTAAAATTACAGAATTGTTAGAACGCCCCTGTCTTTCAAGGAATTTGTTTTTTAAGGTGTTACACTTAAAGAGACATTCAATTTATCAGAAAATATAAACACAAAGAAAACGCCAATAAATGATCTTTGAAACAACATACTGTTTTTTAAGTCTGACTTTCGGCAAATGAAAAAAAATGCATTCAAATTCAAAACTGTGAGGTGGGTCAATTTTTGACACTAAAGAATTATTTTCGGGTTTGGTATTAGCCGAATTTGTTTTCTAATTTAAATTCAATGATCAAGTAGTTACTATTGACTTTATATAATTGATTTTAATTTGTATAGAAATAATAAATAGAAGATACAAATACATCGGTACACTTACTGATGTGGTACGCAATGTGGTCGTAAGTCAATAACGAATCGGTTTTGTTGGCATATTCAAGAAATTATAAGTGAAGCACCTAATAAACATTACCTCCTGATAAAACTATAAGTATAAGTACCTTTTCTGTATCCAAATAAGTGGCTATAACTAAATTTAAACTATCTTAAAGTAACTTAACGTAGGAGTTAAACTTAAGTATCTTAAACTAACTGAACCTACAATATAAATAACTTCAAGTACATATTCAGAAGTTCCAAATCCATGGACTTCCTGCAACAACAAAACTATGACGACTTATTATTGTTAAAATTTGTTGTCGCAAGAAGGGGAGATGGTTAAATCGACAAAGAGACTGGAAAACCAATGTAGTTGCAAAAAATATACAAGGTGGTATAATAAAATTGATAATCAATTAGAAAGTTAACCAGCTCTTCCTTACCACAACAAGTTCATTCCCTTCATTGATGTTCAAAAATTTCAATGCTTTTCACAAATATTCATCAAATTTGTTAATGTCGTGTAATCAATTACATAAAGATTCACCGCACATTATTAATACTTTTATTCATAATACTTATTATACAACGTAGCAGTTAGAATACGATTGTTAGTAGTTTTCAAAAAACTATAAAACAGGTATAGCGTTCAAAGTCACGAATCACGAAATCAAAATTTAACACCAGTCGGTTATCAAATTAATATTTTGCAACTTATGAAAACAGAAAACCGCTATAATATAACAAATATGCGCTGCAGTTTAATGTTCCATTCTTTTGAGCTATAATATAAATAACAGCTTATAAATATCTCTTTAGATTTTGAATAATAAATAACTAATTTATTAGTAACTTTAGCGCTATACTTGTGTTATAATTTTTTAAAGGGGATTTTTACAAAGAATCACTTTATCCTAAAAAATACTACATGTTTTATTTAAAAAAATAACTTCAATGTCATTTCCGCTTAAACCAGAAGTCACCCATTTTGTGCAAAGTTTGGAAAATACGCATCTTGTATACTTGTAAAACTTTTTTAATAAACTTTTTGTCTATCATGGATAATAAAAAATAAATCAAGTGGCCCTAAGTTTTCAATCAATCTGTTTAGTGGATTAAACTTATCGTAAATATTGTTGTTTCTAAAACCCTTTTGCCTGGTAGAACCAAATAAATTTTCTTCATTACCTTAATTTCAATTTGCGATAAAGTTTTTCACTGTTGTTGAAACTGCTTTGTTTTAGTATATAATAACAATTTATACAAATACCAATACAAATGCCAATATAGTACTAAGTATTATCTTTGGTTTTATTACACTTTATTTATTTCTATGACTAGTTTTGACTCGATATATCATCGTCAGTATTTAGTGTGAAAACCTTACAAATTAAATTGACAATAACATTAAGTTAAAAATAATCATCAACAACAGCGCCACCTCCGGTTAAGAGAAACACTACAATTATGGTTTGACATGCTCTATATGAGTTTTCCGACCGTCATGGGAACGGAAACTTTCGGATTTTGTCAATAATACTCTTAATTTATAAGGATAGACTATTTGAGAACTTTTTAAAACACGTAAAACGGTGTACTGCGATTGTTTCTTCAAAATCCTCGCAAAGTCTTTAAAGATGATCTTCAAACACCTAAGTATGAAAGCGGTCAAAGAATAGAAAGTGGTGACGGTACTGTTGGTATCGGTTTTCAGTAGTACTACTGTAAATTGAACGGTCAGTTTAGGTTGTTTTAAGGTAGAACAAGCGTACTAAAGTTGGAGCGGTTAGGAGTGAAATTTTAGTCAATAGAAATCGCACTGCAAAGTTTGGGGTTAGAATCAAATCCCTCACCTTGGATTCTTTAGTGCGAGGAATATCTTATAGAAATTAAAAGCTGCACTCCGGAGGTTGCTTAAAGAATCAAATCTGAAGACATGATCTCTTTAGTCCAAAAATAGTGTTATCGAAATTAGGTGTGGTATTACAGAGTCTTTGTAAAGAATCGAATCTGAAGACATGATCTCTTTCATACAGAATAACGTTAAGAAAATCGGTTGGAAACGGTGCCGGCGGTCAGTAAGAAAATAATTCGAAGTCAGATGTCAGGCGGTTAATCGTCAACAATAATTTTAAGCGGTTATAGAGGATCTCCGAGGTTAACTCAGGAAGGAATTGAATTTTAACTACGATACTCACTTTTTTATACTGTTAATTTGTCAATGATAAAGGGGAGAGATTTGACGCATGATTGATTTATAGGGGGGAAAATGGCAGAAAAATAACTTACTTATTTTTTAAAAATGCCATCTATTGATGTTCTTTACAAACTGTTAAAATTAGGTAAAGGTTTGACTATTATCTAAAATACAGCTATTGGATGGGTTATTTCTAGTTAGGTAGGTATGTTAGTCAACTTTCTCAAAATATTAAATGTTATTTTAAGGAAGTTTTGGAAAGTGGAAAAAATCAGATGTAAGAGTTATTCCTGAAGACGAAGTTTAGTTTTAAAAACATTGTTGCAAAAATGTAAGAAGGATTAGTAATTGAAAATTTATTGTTCACTTACCATTTACGAACACTCCAGATCTTTTAGACAATTCCAAGAATCTTTCACTAAACCGTTTTATTAGTCTTGAGCTTAGATTGGTAAAAGATTAAAAAATTCAAAAGACACCGAGTAGTACGGCGGAAGAGCCTTACAACAAAATTGCGTGGAGTGTTTGATGTTCCTTCCTTCTCTACTTCTGGATGATCACTTAATGATTTACAATCTCCGACATTTAAAAAATGTTTAGACAGATCATAGTTAACAAGTTAGATCATTACAATAAATTGTGTGGGTCTTCAGTTAAATATGAACATCATCTACCCTGTATTATTAATGAGATGTACGAGGATGTATTGATATCTAGTTAGCCTAGACCAGTTCCTTGCATAAACAAAATATTGCGTTACCATAGCAACGAACAATAACTTATTAGAAGTGTCAGTGTAAAGTTTGACGTCAAAAAGTAAACCAGAGTCACACAATAAATTAAATAAAAAGATGTCCACCGAAATTGTGAAAATCGAAAATTGGAGTATCGAGCCATCATCAAGTACCTGTATTTAAAAGGGTTAAGAGGTAAGCAGATTTACGAAGATATGCTTAATACCCTTGGTGATCAATGTCCTTCGTATGCAACCGTCAAAAATTGGAATGCAAGCTTCAAAAGAGGTAAATTTTCCATTGAAGATGATGACCGATCGGGAAGGCCAGTTTCTGTGTCAGTCCCCGAAAATATCGATGCAGTTCATGACATGATTTTATCAGACCGTCGAATTGGGCTAAAACGGATATCTGAAGCACTGAATATTTCATACGAACGCGTTCATCATATGGTTCACGTCAATTTGGACATGAGAAAAATTGCTGCAAAATGGATCCCCAAATGTTTGAATGTTGACCAAAAGCGTGCAAGGGTAGAAGCATCGCGTTCGATCTGTGCTCGATTTGAAAACGATGTAGACTTCTTAAACCGAATTGTTACTATGGATGAGACTTGGGTACATTTCTACGATCCAGAAACAAAGCAACAATCGATGGAATGGCGACACTCTGGTTCTCCAAGACCTAAGAGTTTCGTGTCCAAAAATCTGCTGGAAAAGTTCTTGCTTCAGTTTTTGGGATTGCCATGGAGTAATCATGATTGATTTTTGGATAAGGGTAGAACAATAACTGAAGATTACTATTCGACATTACTGACCACTCTACGGGAAAATATTAAAGAGAAAAGACGCGGAAAGCTATCCAAAGGTGTTTTGTTTTTGCAGGACAACGCCCCTGCACACAAATCTCATGTTGCCATGCAAAAATTCGTGATTTAGGGTTTGAATTACTAGAACACCCCCTTATTTACCCGATTTGGCTCCGTCCGACTATCACCTCTTTCCTCAACTAAAAAAAGTTTAAAAGGTCGTACATTTTCTTCCAACAAGGAGGTAATAGAAGCTGTGGAGGTCTGGTTTGCAGAGCAAGAAGAAACATTTTTTTAAAGGTCTAGAGACGTTGCAAGTTCACTGTAATAAATGTATCCAATTAAGAGGAGAATATGTTGAGTAATAAAATATTTTGACATTGAAATTTTGTTTGGTTCTATAGTAGGCTAAGAATTTTTCAATATATCCTCGTATAAAACAACTTACGATTGAAAATCAGTTTTCTCGTCCTTTTCCTGTTTTTTTATGTCGATGACTTGATCAGTGGGTTTATCAACGAACGCGAAACCATTAAAGTATGCAAAGAAATTTATTGCATTTTGCAAAGTGGTCACTTCAATATAAGAAAATGAATTTCCAACAACAAACTTGTTTTGAATATATTACACAACAATGAAATTCAGGATAGTATTTCTTCAATTGGTGATAAGAACATAAAAACTTTTGTAGTTGTCTGGGATAGCAAATATGATACACGTACTTATCGAATTTCACAATTTAAAAAAAAATAACCAAAAGATGTATTTTGTCAGACAGCTCAGAAATCTTTGATCCAATCTGCGAAACGTAGACTCATAAAAAAACATTAAGGTACGTTTGTTGGGTTTAGGTCAGCTCCAAAGAATACCAAAGTTAGGTCAAAAGGTTAGTATTTCCATTCAATGTATGTTGTTTTGGTGGATTGACTTGAAAACAGTTGTGATATGGCTAAATACGTACCCAAACAAGTTATACATTTGTGGCTAAGAGAGTGTTACAAATACAATCACTTACTTTTATGGGTTGTTGAGGACACATATCAAATAGGAACAACCCTGCAGATATTGCATCTAAAGGGATCAGACCTTCTGATCCTTTACAATGCCGTTTGTGGTGCTTGGGACCTAATTGGCTATCAAGTGATACGCGTTTTTACTTAGATTAGTCACTTGTTTGCTCTAATGTCGAGATACCATTTCATAGCTTTTCTAGTTTTACAAAGCTTAAGTTTACATTGAAATACGGTTTAAGATTTCTTAACAATGGACTCCTAGTTATTTATCACTAATGGCTTCCCAATTAATTATTGTGCCTTCAAAGGAATCTGGCTTTGGAGGATGGGTAATCAATCTATAACTATGCTGTTTTTGTTTGCCGACGTTTCGACAGTCTGAGCTTTATCTAGGCATGTGAAGTCAATGGTAAACTGGATGATAGCTCTTATTAGAAATCCAGTAAGCATCTACGTTAAACTTTATACTAAATCTAAAAGCTTCTGATTCACACAATTTGGAACCACTTACACTTCATCACTTGGAGACAAACGATGAAAATACCCACCTTATATCATTGCTAATAAATAACTAAAACAATCTTTTAGCGTAATTGGACTTAAAACTATGTATTTTGTCACGTTATTATTTTGTAATAACGCGAAACGTATGTCGCCAGTAACATGTTACCACGAATTTTAACTCTCCCGCGCAATTGGAAATTTTTTTATTGAACACTTCAAGGCTAACTATTGCATCTTGTTTCGTCTTGTGGGATTAATTTGAATGTTTGTACGTGCTGTTTAATTGCCAAATTCTCGACTCTTGGTCGCTTCTGTGTGGCATTTCAACAATTCACAAACGGCGTTTTCAGTACCTCATTTTTGGGTACCGCTGTAGACGTATATGAAGTTTTGTTAAGCTGGGTGTTGTTTCCATGAAAGTCACAGTAGTAAAATCCGGTCAATATAATTGAAATTGGGTTAGAGGCAGTATAGCTGATAGGCCAATCAGTAGAGGTTTTTTCGTGACAAAAATACTAATAGGAAGAGGTATGTACCATCATATCAAAGACAATGAGTAGATTAATTTGGATATATAAAGCCAACACGCGATTGTCATTAATTAATTTATGATTAACAAGTTATTGCAAAAAAACCAAGGATAATGGAGTAAAAAGAAACGTTGTAGAGAATTAAAATACGAACAAAATGAGCACCGCCATTTTTTGAGTTGCAGTGAACACAATAGGTTTTGATAAGTAGGTACCTACTTCATTTGGGCAAAAATCTGGAAGTTTCTGTACGATTGCAATTTGAATTTTTTTTGCATTATTTTTGCCGAAGCCTGAATACTCGGGAGATCGGCCGATTTCAATTTTTCAAAAACATTTTGAAAATTTAAGTTACACACTACAACATGTATATTCCAGTTTTGCGATAAAGACTTGTAAATTTAACCAAATTGCAGTTTAACATTATTCCGAACAATCATGAGCAAAGATTAACTCGAGTAGAGAGAGAGCCGGGCCAGCTCTAAGATACTTTTTGTCGAATCTCACAGCATCTACTGCAATTTTTTTTTTCATTCTGGGGTAGCTGATTTTAGCAAAACTTATGCTATACTCCATTTTTATAAAAATCATTTTTAACATTGACAATAATGACTTTTTCTCTGTATTTTAATAGTAATGAATTTAATCATTTTATATGTTGACACGATTACATATGTTTTAATCACTTCACAAAGGTACAAAGGAATGGAACTCTAAACTGCAGCGTCTATCTGTAACAAAAGGGTTCGCTGATGATGCTATTGAAACACGTGTCCGAGTATAGTTTTTTGGTGCAGTTTTTTGGTGTTTTCCTTTTTGTCACAAAGGTACATTCAAATTCAACATGGAATTGAAAATCGTAATAATATACACAGTGTTTGATTTAAAATGTTATAGTAAAAACAGTTACAGATTTCCTATTGATCTCATTAATAAGTAAACACCGTTGATGTAGTTTATTATTAATACATTGTTATTTGAAGTTATAAGTAAAATACAGGGTTGCCCATTAAAAACGAAACGGTTCGTTTTTGAAACTGTCTTACACTTAAAAAAAATGCTAGGACAAGTTAATTTTTGTTTGGATGAAGAATCTTTCGAAGGCAAACTTGAACCCGAAATATCAACAGGGAGGCCTCGGCAGCCCCCATGACGAAAATCTTAAATGGCATGATGGGTCAACAGGTATCTCATATAAAAGCCCTTTCAATTCTTTATACAGCTATATGCATCTTATTTCGGTCAAGGAGTCCCCAATGGCCCCCGACAGGCCTATTTTCAAAAATAAAAAAAGAATCAGAAAATACTGCAATATGGTCGAAAATGCCGTTTCATGTTTACAAAAGAAACATTATCAATAAAATTTGCCCCGGCAAATGAACAGGGTGCCCCGGCAGCCCCACCTCAAAAATCTCAATTTACAGGGTGGGTCAAGTGGCACCTCATATGAACGGTATTGTAGTTCTCTTCAACCAAATACATTTTATTTCGAGAAGACAGCCCAAGAACCCTTTTTCCTAGAAAACACTAGAAAATGCAAAAAATTCTGAACTTCTTGGTAAGATCAATTCAAGTTTGAAGTGGACCTTTCGTATTGATGAAATTTCTCGGTAGATGCTAACAAGCGCGGCTTCTTTCTGAAAAATGGTAATTGGGATGGGGTGGAGGTACACTTCATACGAAAGATTTTGTATAATTTTATGCAATCACAGACATTTTATGCCACTTGACCCGCCCTGTAAATTGAGATTTTTGAGATGGGGACTACCGGGGCACCCTACCCTGTTCATTTCTTAAGGCAAATTTTATTGTTAATAAAATATCTCTTGTAAACATGAATTGGCATTCCCATCCATATTGCAGTATTTTCTAACTTTTGTTATTTTTGAAAAAGTGCTATCGACTTATCATGCCATTTAAAATTTTTGACATGGGGGCTGCAAGAGTCCCATGATGATATTTCGGGGTCAACTTTGTCTTCGGAAGATGTTTCCCTCTAAACAAAGATTGACCTGTCCGAGCGTTTTTTTTTTAAGTGTACGATGTCTCCAAAAAAAGGTCTGTTTGTTTGCGGTGGGACATCCTTTATAATTGTCTAGATCTACAAAAACACACGTTATTTAAGCAAGTGTATCGTATCAGTAATCCACTCCACAAAATTTGATATGTGAGTGTTAAAATTTGGCAAACCATTGCCACACTGCGGTCCATGGGATACTATACCATTCAGTTCCCACTGATTTATTAACAGATAACATGACGGGGGTTCCAGAATCACTAATACAAGCAACCGCTTCGTTAGAAAGTCCATCAATTGTGCATGTATGCAAATAAGTGTATGATCGTGTTACCCTAACAAGTTTCCTAAATATGTCTTCGCAATGTTTATTTGTTACTAAACCGATTAAAATTCGCTTTTTTATGGGCGAAAATTGTCGACACCATATTCTGTCTGCCCCCATTCCGTCACATACAAAAGAATTCCGTTTTTCACCTTGCTATTACTATGAGAGGTAAACAAATTGGTGTTATATAATCTGAAAGTTTAACATTAGATATAAATAATAATTAGATATTACTTTTACCTGAATAACTAATTCGTGTTTTGAGTTGAATAAGACCAATATCATAAAGACCCAGCTCATGATGATAGTAAGGATGCATTATAAATTTCTCAATTTCAACTTCTATAGTTTTGCTGCAGTCTTGATTTCCGTCAAAGGCTTCGACGCAGTCGGTTTTGTTTAAGGTATAAAATTCTCCCAGGCGTACTTTTGACCTACAAATTAATAATTAATAAAATAAAATATTTTAGATACAATAGTTTTAATTTTGGAGCTCGGGGAGAAGTTGTAATACACAAATCCCTGGGGTTGTGGACACGCAAGCTTATTAAGCTTCAAGCATCTCTGCAACCTAAGACTGTCGTGGTAAAGAACCACATCCTCCTAGAGGTGAGTCCTGGATAACGATAAACATGGCAGATCTAGAGAAGTAAACCTCAAAAATAAAATCTATTTTTGAGATCGGGTAACCAATTCAGGACGTAGAAAACTAGTCAACCCGTCTTTTTAAATCCTAAAAATCCCTTAATTGTAAATTATAAATTTTAAAAACACAAATCCCAACTTCCGCAAAGGAAGTCAGCCTAATCGAATCTGGGGAAGGCAAAAATTCACTAAATAAGGTACAACAATAATTAAAATCAACTGGGAAGAATTGGATAACAAAAGCACAAGATTGCAATATATGGAAATAGATGAGGGAGGTGTATGTCGGCATGTGGATGAGATATGCTAAATAGAAAGAAAGAAAGAAAGAAAGAGGGGGGGGTAATTTTGCCAAAAAGGGATGCAAAGAATAATTTTTCGGATCAATATGTCTACTAAGGTTCATTCGGTAAACATTGTTTCAAAATCAGCACCCGTCATTTTTATACTCGCGAGTATCTTTTGAGGCCTTGAGTGGAGAAGAGAGCTGCATGGCGTTAACACAATCATAGTTGAACGTGATGGGCATTACTTGTGCCTGTTGCGGTTAACCAACACCCAATAAAATAAAAGATAAACAAACGTCAATAAAATTATAAAATAAGTTGGATACATAAATTCAGAGATATGAGGTCATTACACCTATCATAGTATAAATGTAGGAACGTATTAAAATATTTATGCTAAAACACGAAACAAACAAGATGCTTAGTTGTAAAGATTTTTGCCCATAAAATACTGTCACTATGGTCACTAAATATTGACAAACTATAATTTTCTTACACAATTAGTATTTATTGACAATCTTGTTATTTCTGTGCATTTAGTCAAGAATTTCTTATCATTCTTATCATATAGCTATCGTGAACAAACTTTAGTTAATATAAATTGTGTTCCATTCATACTATTTACAAATGAAATCAATTGATTCAATTTTTTTTAAAGTATTGAACGATTATCGCAATAGTAACTTTAAACAATCATATTCACCATGTTTTTGTAATAACAATAACAATATTACTTACATACTGAATGTTTTTAGAGCACCGTCGGAACCGCACGCGGCACTAGTAACTACGTACGTTCATTAATCAGTGCCCCATGACACATGATTTCTTCTTTTCTGTACCTCTTCCTACATAAATTATTGAACTACCAGCCATGCTATAAGTTCGGAAGTATCAAGACCCTGACGGAATCTATAACGTATAACACCCGACGATGTTTAATTTTCTTGTTAAGACTTTCAGCATTTAAATCTATGTCGTTTATATCACTAACACTAGTCCCCATCATATTGTTGGACATAAACAAAGAAGAAGTAAGAGTTATCATATCTCCAGGATCTTTATACAGGTAGGTAAGGGGTCTGGAATTAATTACAGCCTCGCAGCCACAAAGTACAGTTTGCATTTCTTTTTCATTGAGTGTCGACCTGCCGAGGACTCTTCTCAACAAACTTTTGACCATTCCCATCACCCTATCAAAGAACCCTCCCCACCAGCTTGCTGTAGGGAGATTAAATTTCCACCAAATTCGTTTAATCTCAGTTTCTTTTTGAATTCGCTCCTAATCCTAATCCAAGCATTATTTGCTCCCTCAAAATTAGAACCATTATCAGAGTAAATAATTCGGGGTCTTTTCCTTCGGGCAATGAAACATCGTAAGGTTAATAAGGAAGGAGTCCGTAGATAAAGATTTAACCTACTCCAAATGAAAAGCTCGATATACTCCACATATGTAAAGAACAATCCAAGCTTTCTGATTACCAAGCAAATAAATTGGACTAGCCAGATCCACTCCGGTAATTTCGAAAACAGCGGCATCTGTCACTCGATCTTTTGGCAAAGGAGCAACCACAGTGGAAAGTGGTTGAGCAGTTAAACGACGACAACGCTGGCAGAAATGAACAATAGAACGTATAACACGCTCGGCCTTCGTAATCCAAAACTTCAGTCTAAGTAGTCCCCATAATATTTTTGGACCAGCATGACAGTTGTAAATGTGATAATATTTTACAATCCTTTTCGTGAGAGGATTATCACCAGGAAGCAGAATAAAATCCGTCTCATCTTTACTTGAAAGCAAAGGTGTTCGTACCCTCCATATACCGGTTTCATCTAGCAATAGATCTTTTCTCTTAAAACCGCCTATCTTCAATTTCCTCTGAACATACTGAAAAAGAACTTGCTCTGCTTGGTCAACCTCTTCAACCGTCAAATTCTTGTCTGTAATACGATTTTCTTTAGTTTTCAGATTGCAAATAAAACGCATCATCCAAGCTATCATTCGTAGAATTTTATGATAATTGGAAAAACGATGCACCGCAAGTGAAACTAAATCATCAGTCTTTGTAGAAGTCATTACTTGCAAAACATTATATCTTTGTTCCTTATCTGCTTCCTCACTTTCAGTAATTAATCGTCGCTGAACTGGCCAACAGGATTCGGAACTGTATAACCACGCAGGTCCTTGCCACCATTTTTCGTTCTGTAAGCGGCGTAGGTTGGTTCCTCGGGAAGGTAGATCTGCTGAATTTTTATCTCCAGGGATATGAAACCAGAAATCAAAATTACTAATTTTTCTGATCTCCTGCACCCTGTTGTCAACAAAAGCCTTCCATGGTTCGTCATTTTTAATCCAACTAAGTGCTGTCATTGAATCAGTATAATAATAAGTTACCATGTCTTCTCTTTCAATAGCTTTTCGAATAGAATATGAAAGTCGAGCTCCAATAGTACATGATAGCAGTTCAAGTCGAGGAATTATAGCTTTCTTGATCGAACTAACACGACTTTTAGCTCTAACCAAATGCATAGAAATATTTCCAAATTTGTCCATAGTTTTCACAAATACACACGCAGCATAGGATTCTTGACATGCGTCAACAAAACAATGTAAAGTCGCATCTTCCTTTATAACACCTGTGTATCTTGGAATTTTCAGTTTGGGTAAAAATTTTAACTGTTCCAACCATCTTATATATTCGTTACAGAAGTCCTCCGAAACGTCATCATCCCAACCCAAATTCAATTTGCATAATCGTTGGAGAATCTTCTTTGGCTTTCGCACATAAATATCCAATAGGATCATACATTTTTTTAATTCCAGACTAAATGAATCTTTTCGTAATCTTTTCTGTGTCAGAGAGTTTTTCATTAATGACGCATCTTAACGTATCCTCTGTTTTATTCCAACAAAGCCCTAGTACTGAGGTTTCACGCCCAAACTTCAAATCTCGGTCTAAACAATTTGTTTCCCAGCATCGTAAATTCAATTTTGCTGTTTCTATGATATGAACTGATTCGCTTCAAAATTTATCGAGTTCACAAATATTATTAACACTAGGGGCACAATTATCCACATAAAATGATTTCATTAATTTATTCGCTGTTTCACGGTAGGGTTAGAGGGTCTAAATGATACTGAATGACGGCTCCAAGTAAAAATGGCGACAATGTGACACCAAAAACTACCCTACAATGTCTATAAATCACGTCATCACGTGGAATTCGTGAGATTGAGTTTGGACCTCTTTCCAAACAATCATTGAGTGACAATCTTCCTTTTAGCTTTGCTGACGCGTCAAATACTGGCCTGATCTTAGTGATGGCGCTGCTTGCTTTAATCAGCGGGCGATGAGGCAAATAATGTCTTGTTCGACTATCAAATTCAATAATTGGAATCTTCTCTATGATATTATTCAATTCCCAGTCACTGAAAACTTCTAGATATTCGTTCATAATATTATCACGCATAATCTTATCTCTTGCACTACTTTGTCGCTTCATTGTTAATTCGTAATTATCTGACAGATTACTCGGTTCATAACGCCAAGAAAGTCGAATACTGTATCTCCCTTCAGCTGTTCTTTTCACCGTCTCTTGAAACTTCAAAACAGTCTCTCTTTCTGCTTGTTCTACGGTACGAACTTCTACAAGATCTGAAATTCCCATTAAATCTAATTTCCACAAATTACTGATTGAGGAATCTTGAATAAATAACGACAAGTAAGTTTGAACTTCAGAAGATGCGTTAACGTCACTTTCATTACGTCCCATAATCGTCCAGCCTATCTTAGTTTCAACAGCAATAAGATGTTTTCGTAGTGGTCGGTTCTTACCGGTAAGTAATTTGCCACATACGTCAGCACTAATAAGAACTTCAATTTCAGAAAATGCATCATGTCTTGGCAATGCAGGCATATTTTCTTGCTCCATTAACTCTTCAAAAATATCAATAGGTAAAGTAGGAACGTCATTACAATTTTTTTCTTGATTCATAACTATAAAATCATAATAATTATTTTCATCCTGACTACTAATGTATAATCTGTGACGTGTATGAGGAATTCGTTCAGTAGTTGATCCACCAAATAAACCATGCTTAGCATTATGTTCACCAATCATAGGCAAATTCAAAGTGCGAATAATTTTGTTACTCACAAATGATCTCTGAGAAGCAGTGTCAATAATGGTTCTTACTAAAATTTTCTAACTTCCATTGTATACATTAACCAACAAAGTTTGCAGATAGACATCCTCTGTTTCATAACTAACCAAGGTTTCTGATAAAAGTGCAGAATCTGTCCTGTTATTTGTATCACTAGTCTGAGTTCTTACTCTGCTACACATAACTGGAAAATGGCGGCCACCACAAACAACACACCTTGGTGCAACCCGACACTTCTGGCTTCTATGTCCTGTACGTAAACAAGAAAAACAGCCACCCTTGTCAAGTAATACTTTTCTGCGTTCTTCTAGATTAATCTTGGAAGCATGAAAACAGTCTTGGCTTGCATGTTACTTGCTACAAAAAATACAAGAAAACGGCCTACGTTCTGTACTTATCGGATTTTCTTTTCTGTTTACACCAATCAAAGTAGCAGCTGTAGGCACTTGCTTAACTTCAGATTTCAGCCTAGTAGGTGTTTCTGACTTATCTTCTAATCTATAATCAAAACCTGAACGTGCAAGGTTAATTCTTTCTTCCGCATTCACTTCTTTTTCAATAAATCACATCAACTTCAGTCACATTATCATCATTAGCATCTGTATATTGTCTCTGCCAAGCCCTAAGAACATCATCAGGTAAGCATGATTCGACTAATGGGGATAAAAAATCAGTGAACTTAATTTTCTTTTTACTCAAATTTTCTAATGCATGCAAATAGGTTCTTAGGCGATCATAAAGCATTGATAATTCACCACGTACCTTGCCTTGTAAAGCATTATGCATCACCATGCTCAATAGTTGTCTTACATAAACCTGTACTAGGAGGTCATCACGGCCAAACCTGTTTTTTAATAACTCCACTGCTTTTACATAATTTTCCTTGGTAGGTGGAAATGTAGAAACCAAATTATAAGCCATGGATTTGGGTATCAAAAACATAAGCAAGTAGTCAAATTCTCCTCATTATTTAGCTTCTCATCTTCATGAAATTTTTAAAATTTACTCCAAAACCTGATCCAATCCAATGGATTGCCACCAAATTCTGATTCAATTTTTATTTCTGGCTTATTAAACCCTGGAACAGACTTAAAAGCAACTGTATCAGGAACATTGTGATTTTCTACTTTAAACTTTAATTCAGTGTCTAAATCTCTCAGCTCTTCCATAAAGTCATATTCATCTTTGTACTGTTTATCAAGTACAATCGTGTCAAGACCTTTTTGTTTTAAAATTAAATCTAAATATTTCCCTTTCAAATTAATCAACGTTTCACACTTTTTAGTAAATTGTTCACATTTAATCTTACAAAGTTCAACTGCATCTTTAGTGTTCCTTAATAACAAGCCATTTATCTCAATTTGTAATCTTTCAATATGTGACATTAGCAAATGAATATCTCTTGTTGCTGCCTCCGTTATATAAAATTGTATATGTCAAAATCCAATAAATTGCTTCACGTTGGCGAACAAAAATGATGTCAGTTTTCTCTTAAACTCAAGGCGCTATAAATAATTAATATAATATAATTAACGAAATATAAAACATGTTTTCATATTAAAATTGCCACCATACTAAATTCTGTTCATTTGTCACATACACACTCTTTTCAGAACAAATTAATTATTAGAAAATTAACCGTGAAATTCAAATCTAATAATACCGCTTGACCGATATCTAACACTACTCACTACCGCTCACGCATTCTTCCATACATATTCATCCATATATATCTTTAAACCAACAAAGAAAATTCAGCATACCATCAGTTCAACAAAAGACAAACAACCTTGTTCTTAGGGCAAGTTATACAAACAGGACCCAAGAAGAGATTAATACGAACAAGGCTCAGAGAATATCGAGCAAACTAGAGCTAGATTATTTAAAGAAGCCATCAAGATCCACAAACATGCAGAAAACTTTAACAAAAAAGAAGAAACCCTGAGGCTTAACCAGACCTGAAATCCGATCCTCAAGAAAATCCGAACCCTGATAGTGTTTCATTAGTCGCACACTTTTTTTAAACCAAATGGTACCCACAAAAAAAAATTGTTAACACTATTAGATAACTATTTTTTTAGACAACTACTCTCGCAAGTAGCCATATCACAACACAAAGTTGTGTTCGAAAATGCAAAATATTGTAACTCTTTCAAAACTATTGTGATAAAACTCAAAAGTTAATAGTTTACACTCATGTCCTCTTAGTTACGCTTGGCAACTACCTTTGCATCAATTTTTTACCACATAATTCAAAAAATTAAGTAGGTGAACGTCTACTGAATTTGACATCTTATTTATTTGAAGCACGATAAAATAAAATTGTTTTCAATTGGGACAATTCTTTAATTTCGCCTAGCTGTTGCACTTCTTCTGGTCACATATTGGAAACTGCGAATAGTAGGTATGCAAGACCTTAAGCATTTCTGTTTTAAACGTTATGA
Source organism: Abscondita cerata (assembly GCA_030710515.1). Taxonomy (NCBI): domain Eukaryota; kingdom Metazoa; phylum Arthropoda; class Insecta; order Coleoptera; family Lampyridae; genus Abscondita; species Abscondita cerata. The sequence goes on along the minus strand of JALBCR010003399.1, from coordinate 84,349 downwards.
AGTTGTTTTTCTTAACTCTAATGAGTAAGAACGTAATTTTGTATTGTAGTCGTCTAAAAAATAGTGTTCCTGACTCGTACGAAAGTGCAAATACCTGTGCTCGTGTTTAGAACCGCTCGTACTACGCTACGCTTCGCACTCGTTTAGCTATCAACACTCGCACGATATTTGCTACTTTCGACACCTCTGTTAGAAAAATAACTATTGTTCAACAACTTAATTTACGAGGTGTTGCACTAAAAGTAGATACGTCGATGAAATAAAAGAGAATAAAATAACATTTGCAATACATTCATAAAGTGTTATTAACTACAGTAATTAAGGTGCATGCCATTATAATCACAATACACAACATTTTACTTCGCTTGTTCAAAAGAAACTTAAATATTTGGAAGTAATTGAACATGTTATTGTGGTTTACATTGATGCGATTTATTTTATTTTCATTGCGTAAATGACCTTATGGTGGAATTACATCCTTAGGTTAAAGTGATAAAATATGATAAAGCACTGACCAAAACAATACAGGAATAAATTGAGATTAAGGGGCAGTTTTTCAGTCTCTAAACAAGGTTAACATTCGCTTAATTTCCAAGGAGACAATTGTAACAACAATCATCACCATAACAGTAAACCCAAAATTAAAGTTAATCAATGATTAAAAAACTGGACGTAACTTTGACATTCACAGTTGTGTTTATGGTATGCGTAAACGCAAATTTCCAAACACGTTTGTCTAATTAAAATACAAATTTTTAACGGATAAATTACACAGACTTATTTTTTCTTTATGAATTATGTAGGTACGATATATCGTACTCTCGCGACAAAGTGACATAACTCAAAAATCGTGATTTTGGAGTTAATACCGGTAAATGGACGCTTACAATAATATCCATCAGTCATCAAGAGCGTAATAAATTAACTTCATCATCTGGCCGCATGATGGCAGTAGTGTTGTTTTTCATGTTTCAACTTGAATATGAATCTACTCTGTTAAAGTTTTGCATCCTCAGTTGTGTCACTAACCTTGGAGGAAACGTTGTACCTAAGATTGACAAAATCGTAGTATTTCAAGTTGTGTCAGTTTTGACGAGAAAATTGCAGTGTGCCGTATGAAGTATTTAGTGTTGTGACAGTTTTGTATATAAAACCTCATCAATAAATTGTTCCAATTTGAATTGTGTCATTTTAGCCGATTGATGTAAGTAACATGTAGAGAATTATTTTGGATTAGGTCATTTTTCATGACTAATAATTTTATTGATGGATTTTTCGTTATTAGGTATTATCATTGTAATGGACTAGTCAAGTCGCTCAGCTAAAATTATGAAATTAGCACGGTCAATTGAGTTTGCACAGGTAAATAGCTCTACAAAATCGACCACAGTAGATCGCGATATTATACCAAATAAAGAAAATCTGCCACCTGAACATAACGTTCCGAAAATAGCCATATCAGCTTCATGCCAACCAACTGAAAATTATGAATATGTTGAACAACAACAAATTATAAATTCCAGAGTGCTTACTTCTCAGGACAAAGAAGATAGGGCTTTCACTGTGCTAACTGAACTTTACGTTCCGGAAAGTTTAACATCAGGTTCAAGTGAACCTTCTGAATATTATGTTGAACAACATTCAATGACCTCCACGATTCATGTTTCCTATAATGTTGAGTGCGATACGAAATTGCGTTTGATCAGAGTGCCTACAACACAGAACTACTACATTTCTCCCGTCGAAAGCAACGAAAGCGATGTCGACAATTCTGACGTTGACCCAGATTTTGAAGATCCAAATTTGAATGCCGTTTGCAACAATTCATCAGACAGCACTAAAGAACTTGTTGAATCTGAAGCCAAAGATTCCGATGGGAAAAAAGAAAAGAAACGAAAGCGATGTCCTGAAAAATGGATTGCTAAAAAAGTTCAATTATTGAAGAATTCTGGTAAATCTAATGTATCAAGATCACAAAACAAGAAAGAATTTTCTGCAAGAAAAATGCGTTCTCTTTGCGGAGAAAAATGTAGACGAGGTTGCGGCAAAAAGATTACGGAAGCTGAAAGACAAACAATGTTTCTTAATTACTGGAAAATTGCTGATCTATAACTGCAAAGGGAACTTATTGCTAGGCACACAAAAGTTATAAAACTTAAATATAGATACTCAAGTACCCAAAATTTCAGAAACTTGAATTCGGCATTCTATTTTCAGATTTCTCAGTTGTGGACACTCCCAAAATGAAGGAGATAATGTCCACAGTGTGATTGAAAAATAGATTAGACGACACTTTAAATCTGGACCTATTTACATACCTGACCAATATTCTACTCTCATACGAATAGCCAAAAAATGGAACTCCGTATCAGGTTCACTACTTGACTCATCACGACATCTTCGACCTCAAATTATTACAGGAAGAATGGGGTAATAACTTTTCCATGGCCGTCAATAGAACAAAAGTGAAGTGGCATGATATTAAAATACTAAAGGTTGAAAAGGAACATCCCCGTACATTTTTTTATAAATCGTCTTACGCAGACATCGAATTAAAAAAAGTCATTGTGAAGAAATCAAAATCTCAAAAAGACTTTAATTCTGTGCAGCTAGTTCCAGCATATTCAAAGAAATTGCCTTTAACTGATGTCAAAAAGAAACCCCTACAATCTCAAAAATATTTTTGATTTGTGCTAATCTACTATTAATACGTCAAGTTTTATGTACCTAGAATATTATGTAGTTTAATGTTTCATTGTGTAACTACTTTGACTGGTTCATTTCAATAAACAATCAGCAAAAGTTGATCAAAACTATTTGAATTTTACTTCTCCTGGGTTCAAATACAATACTAAAAAACGTCACAACTCTAACAAATCGTCTCATCTATACACATAAAATCGTGGCCCGGTTTGTCTGTCTGTCGGTCTGTATGTATGTTCGTCTTCTCCTCCGAAACGGCTAAACCGATTTCGAAGATTGATACGTCAAATTGTTTAGGAGGTCCAGGCACTGATCTTAGGCGAAGTCACAGGTTGACCCTGACCTTTGACCTGGAGCGGTGACCTAACGTCTTTAATTTCAGGTTTGTCTAGATTCCCATTTTCAAATGGGTTTGGTTACTAGTTATTATTATGAAAAACGTCATATCACAACGCTTTTGAAAATAAAATCATCAAAACTGTCACAACTCAAAATATTTCATTGTATGGGGAATCAGAAGTAACTATAAAACGTCATAACTCAAAAGAGTGTTTTTTAAGCTTTGAAAACTAGTATAACCAAAAAGACTTAGTTTAATTCAACATTCGCACAATCAAATACATTCTGAAACACTATCTTAAGTTGGAGTTAGTTTTTTGCAATTTCTGAGCATCTAAATTTTTCACTTGTCACTTTTGTGGCAAGGGTGCGATATGTATTTATTTGTTATTCATTTGTAAACGTCAATTTCCAAAAACAAATTGAATCAAGAAAGTTTATTTTATCAAGTCAGAAACTTGTAACAGTTAACTGTAGAAGTTTTAGAAGTTTAGGTACATTGGAAAATTTTGTTTTATCCTCATATACAGGGTGGCCCATTATTGCGAGAAAGGTGGATATCTCGGAAAATATTGGGTTTAGAAAAAAACCTTTGCAAATCAACAAACTGCACATTTTAAAATTATTTTCGTTTATAGAGGGTGTTCCATAAAAGTGCGACGTACCAAATTTATGTTTTTTTTAAATGGAACCACCCAGTTTTTATTGTAAATTTGGATTCCTTGGGAAATTATAATGTAACTTTATGCATTAAACATAGTGTCTAAAATAGAGGGTTTTGGCATTATTGCACTTTTTCTGGTAAAATTGATGTTTTGAAAAAATTAAATAACTCAGTTATCCTGGAATTTATCCAAATGCGATTTCGTACCTTTAATATGCGTTACATGTGCTAACTAAAGCTTATTGTTCAATTTTCTAACCTTGCTAAGTTTTGAGTAATCAATTATTTAAATTGATCCCCCTAAATTCGTGGATAACTTCATTTTTTCAAATAGCACCACCTACTTTTTTTACGTACCGTTAAACGTGGAATTTTATAAGCATTCTAATGATAAGGTTGTAGGTGTCTAACTCTTACGGGTTTTTGCGGTTTTTTGAGTATGAATTAGATACCTACAATCTTATCATTAGAAAGCTTATGAGATTCTACGTTAAACGGCACATAAAAAATAGGTGGTGCTATTTGAAAAATCAAGTTATCCATGAATTTAGGAGTTCAATTTAAATAAGTGATTACTCAAAACCAAGTGAGGTTAGAAAGGTGAACAACCAGCTGTAGGTAGTTAGCACATGTAATGCATATTAAAACTGCAAAATCGCAGTTGGATAAATTCCAGGATAACTGAGTTATTTAATTTTTGAAAAGTCAATTTTTCCGAAAAGTGAAATAATGCAAAACCCTTCCATTTTTGACACTATGTATAATGCATAAAGTCACATTAGAATTTCCCAAGAAATTCAAATTTGTTATAAAAAATGGGTAGTTCCATTTAAATAAACATAACTTTGGTATGTCGCACATTTATGGAACACCCTGTATAAATGAAAATAATTTTAAAACGTGCAGCTCATTGATTTGCACAACTTTTATAACGAAAATTTATTTCTAACCCCAATATTTTCCGAGATATCCACCTTCCTCGCACTAATGGGCCACCCTGTATGTTGAATATCATGGTACAACTGTTATTTCCAGCTTCAGACTAAATATAAGTACCTAGACGAGTAACGCTGTATTCGCTTTATACCGAAAGATGCTATAATGAGAGCACTGAAGGACGACACTAAAATATTACGTGACAAGTGAAAGTTTGTGAGAGAAAATGGAAGTACAAGATATATATGTGTCATATATTTTAGGTTAACATTGATAAGCGCGAGCATGAATTTAACATTTTTATATGTTGAAGTACAGCTCCACTCCACAAACAAGATAGTCGGAAAATAACTCAACTAAACGAATTAATTTTTGCCGCTATAAATGATTTCTCCAATCGTTGGTACGTTCACAATTAAAGGCAAATTATGTTTAGAGTTTACAGCTGACATTTTTTCACGTGCGTTATTTAATTACAATTTCCTTACAGTGTTTCTCTGGTTTATTAAAATCAGTTTTTTTTTTGAAAACTACTTTATTTATTTGAGTTTTTGAAGTAAAGGTATATCTATTTTAAGTGTTTTAGTTTAAATTAAACGCTCAAATACTTTTTTCGGATTGTACCTTACAAGCTAGCTCTATAGCGCCAGTATCCCCCTCTCCAACCATCTTGTTTACTAAGTTAAGCCGTAGTTTTTGCCATTTTTTTACGCGTTACGTGACAGTTATAGCTCAGTCCTTGCACCTCTCCTTTCAGTATGACGACTTTAAAACAAAACTGCGCGTTACTTGTTTATGCATTGTTCATCTAATAATCTGACAAATGACAGATACCGAAATGACATGAGGTTTGTAGACAATCAGACAACCTCTCAAAATCTTGTCCCTAGATTTTGAGGGGAAAGTAAATAGTGGGAGGTGCGTGTGCTCAGCAAATTTTATAACTTGTTAAAAGAAAAAAGTGTATTAAATCAGAAAAGAAGCGAGAAAAACCTTCAAATGTAAATATAGATTTTCCTGCTAGTTTGTACAAATATCTCTTAACTGATTTGATCATAGATTCCCATAACCCGCTAAAATTTTGTGACCTCGATAGAATAAATTTTTCAAGTTATTGAATGTTTACTAAGAAATTCTGTTATTTCAGTGTTATGACGATTTGAACTTGAATGTAAATTATACCTTATACGAATTTTATAATCAATTGCTTATACTTTAATTCATAGTGGATGCTCCATCATAATTAGTACCGTTTTCTGAATGAATTTCTTGACAATACCCATGTCATGCAAGAAATGTACTAAAACAAATAAACATTGATAATCCTTTGTTGTTTTACGACCGCGTCCAAATTGCAAATGGACTCGCAAAATCCGTTCCGCATATACCTTCTTCTTTTTGCGGGATAAGTCTTCCATTTTGGACTCAAGATCATAATGTTGCAGGATGAAATTTACTACTGGGTGTGATTTTGTTAATAAACATGGTTATTCGCAGTTTGACTTTTTCTGATTCTTCCTCCCACTCTATCAATACTTTCAGAGTCAATTACGGATTTAAAATTTAAACAACTTTCAAGTTGTTTAAAAAAGTCATGAAGGTTTATTGTTGAACCTATTTAATTATTAAAGTATTCATTGCGGTTTTTAATTCGGTTACGTTTAATAATAACGAAACAAAACAAAACAAAATAAAGGTAAAATAAATAATATTCAAACAGAGTAGTAATTCAGATTTTGTAAGGTTATTCGAAAATTCTCATTAAATTATAGTTTTTTTCCATATCCGTATAAAAAGGTACGTTATTTTGATAGTGTCATTTGGGTTGCCTACCTAAATTATATTCGTTATTGAAAACAAATACAGTGGGTTCCATTATTTATAATCAGTCTATCTAATAGACATTAGATGTGCACCGTATAATGCACTTTTATGACGCACACATATTATTCACATTCACATAAACAGTTACCCCAAATACCTATGTTATCAAGATAGAATCAATGACTTTTCCAACTAAAAATTTGACATCATTGTGCCCACGCTAGAGTCTTCCTCTATAACTTCATTTCCACTACAACTTCAAAAAAATTTTCTGCAGAATATGTACCTAGTTTTACGCCAGAAACATTTAAAAAAGTATTACCAAAGATGACAGACTTCTGAAAATCGATGCCAACTACAATGTTTTAAATGGAACATCTTGTGTATTATTCCATTTTTTAATTCATTGTTAATTTTAATATCTTTTTAACAAAACACTGGCTCTAAAATGGAAAATTTAAAAAAATGGAGATCTTCATTTTTGAAATGTAATTTTTTACACTTGATTGAAAATTTTATATTCTTTTGATTGTATTTATACCACTTTTGTCTACTCGTGATAGTTTTTCAAGTATTTTGGATTTTCTATTAGTATTGATAATTGTCACTAAGAAGTAAGTTGACTTTGCTAGGCATATTTGCCCTTTATTTTCATAGCCTGCTCATTAGACAGAGGAGTTGCGACACTCACCAAATATGTACAATTAATAAGTTTGGAGAAGATTATAAAAAAACTAGTCTTTAAGCACGTCGTACGGACGCATGAATTTTGCCCTATGACTTTTGACCTTAAGGTCATAGGTCAAAATGATGTATAAAAAAATGTTTGTCTTGTCAAGACAAACATATTTAATAATAAAACAAAAAAAATTTGAAAGTTTGGAGAAAGTGGGTGTATCCAGCCCCTCAAGGGGTTAAGTTAAAGTTTCAAAAATCCTTGCATCCAGACCGCCTTAAAATCCTATCGAATGGTGTATTCAGTTTTTTTAAACACCTCGGAGGAGATGATAAACATACAGACAGACAGAAATTTCAAGAAAATTATAATAATTAGATTATTATTACAAAGGCTACAAAGAAACAACTTAACTCGAAGCAAATGGTCAAAATGACCGCAATTTTTTTGGCGACCGAGATGAACTCGTAATCATCTGTATCAGTGCTGCAGGAACATCCATCAACAATTCGTCCAATTCATTCACCAAAAACTGCTAATATCTCTATCCACTAAAATGAATATCCAAGTAGAAAGAGCTTATTATATGTGTACCAAAAATACCAGCCCAGATATTTAAAGACCAACGATGTTGTTGATCCGTTATTTGGCATTAATGAAGGTTTCATTGGAGTAATAATGAAAATTGTTTACAAATATATTTCAATAAAATTCGTCGAAGAACATAAACGGTCTCGAAGAAAAACTCGTTTTCCGTAACATTTAGTTAATTCCTCATGTAATTGTACATGATGATACTGTGCATTATGATATTAAAATGTCCAACATGTTGCTAATCTCATGAAATTCATTATCTTCAATAACAATGGAATGCTGTTATAAACTTTCTCCCTGCATACTTGATGCTACCAAGGGATTTCAATGACAATCGCCAAGAATTAGTGTCATGTTGACCAATTCCTCCTTTGCCTAAACGACCAACAAGAATAAGTGGTTAATAATACAACAATACACACAATCAGAACGAATGCACAAACTTTTTCTTAATAAAGTGGAGCCTCAAAACCAGCTACTGTTGGTAAACGACGATACGCAAAACTTCCATCTGGTTAAAAATGTCTAAATTGTCAATGCTAACAGAATATTCAGAATATCTAGAAAATTAACAAAATAGACGAAAAGGTTAAGATGAAATTGAAAAAAAATAAAATTCTACACTGGATGGTAGTGTGATGGTTTTTTTTATTGATTATAAATATTTGGCTTAATTAATCTCGTTGACGTGCTATTTTATGCCTCGTGGTTAGGCAACCAAACGTTTGCGTCGAAAATTCCATCCATAGACGGCATTGAAATTAACTTCCTTCGTAAGCGAATTGTTTTCTCTAAAACGTTTGATTTTGATAATTGGCTTCAATGATGGTACCACGTGCTTTCTCCTGATAGTTAACGATGAAATATTTTCTTTTATTAAGTAAAATCCTCGAATTATTTAACTAATTGTAAGATGATGAGTTTCATTATTATTTACAAGTTGTAAACATTTGTATTATGCACACTGTCGAATGCGGTAAATAAAACAAATTTTTCTATGCAAGCGCCATGTTGATATAATTTTTAAAATTTTACCTAAGGGACCAACCCATGAATAACTGGAGGCAAAACTAGCCTATGAGTTGCGTCATTATATACTCAATTTATCTGTGATTCGATCTGTAAAATGTACACATTACACGTAATTTATTTGCCAATAGTCTCATTGTTATTTGACATAATTTTATATTTTATGTATTTTTGTCTATGACATAAGTGGTAAAATAAAGTCTATATCGTTAATTATATGTTTCTTGCGTTATCCGTTTGTTTCTTTGTGTCTTAAGTCCCTAACTGCTTAGAACTGATAACTATCACTGTGTAGGGTGGCGCCCCTTCATCTTAAAGCATCTTTTCTACTACCACATCCCTAATAATCGCTCACTACCCCTCGCCGACAGTAGCTATGGGGTGATGCTTCGAAACGACTACAAACATTTGCTCGCTCAAAACAGGTACACACCCAACAATCTTTTCAGAAAATGCTCGCTCGATTATGTTTGCTTTTGCTCGCTCTTTGGTAAATACGCGGCTTTAAAAAAGGCATACTACGGGCCAGTGGAATCAAAACAAACAATAATATCTTAAAGAACTATTATCAACTACTAGCATTTGCAGATGATGTAGTGATCCTATCAAGAACCAAAGAAGAATTAAAACATGTTGTGAGTAAATTCGAATCAGACGCAAAAAAAGTCAGTCTCAAAATAAATCAACTTAAATCCACGTACTTGATTCTAGAAAATAAAACCAACCCGAAACTTTAAATTTAAAAATAAAGCACGGTGATAAGGATACACATAAATATAACATTACAAATAGCACAGTGTATTTCTGGACAGAAATAACAAGTGAAGGAGATTGCAACACTGAAGTAAAAAGACGAATTACGGCTGGTACAAAATGGGCGGTAACGTTAAACAAAGTGTTAGGTGACAAAAACATATCACAAGTTCCAGAATATTATATACAAGACCAGTAGTGACCTATGCGAGTGAAACAGGACTGTTACCGAAAAAGTAAGAAAAGTTTAGACATTTTTGAAAGAAGAATTCAAAAGTAGAATATATGACGGAAAAATGAAAATGAAATATGGAAAAGGCGAACCAACGGAGAATAGACGTTTTACTTACACTGGACCTTGCCATTTCATGTGACGTCATCAAATAGTGAAGTGGCCTTATGGTTTGGTAGGAGTAATGCTTAATATTTATTCTGTACTTAAATCTGAGACTATAGAAAAGTTATCAGTAAAAGTTCTGGGCCTAGATATAGTCATGTGAAACCCTAAAGCTCAATCTCAAGCACCTGGATTGATAAGATTTGACTCAACTTTTGCTGGTTGAGGGAATCAAACACCCTATTTAAATCACAAGATGCAGCAACAAGGCATTTTTCCTTCATTACATACGTTGTGGAGATTTATTGCTGTATGTAGCTACGAAAATTGTACGCAAACCTTTTATAATAATTATTATATTTTCAAGCAAGAGGCGGCTTAGCCAATTATCTCGCGCAAAGCAAATGACAATAGAATTACAGAACATATACCTGTACATAATTAACTTAAGCACTAATGGTCACTAATTTATCTAAAAATGTATGAACTCATGAAGTAAACCAATTTGCACTACTTAGCTTAAACCTAATACTACGTCTATTTGATTTTTAAATGCGTTTAATGATTCAGCATTAACAGTTTCATTTGTGAGGGCATTCCAAGGGTTACACACACGAACAAAAAAAGTTTGGGGACACTAACCATGGAAACGCTGATGAACGAGTTTGTAGCTGTTACCTCCTAAATGAACATTTTCACTAAACACAAACATATCACCTACCGGACAGTTATATAGCGATTTTGCATTATCTTATAAGTCTCAATTAAATCCCCTCGATCACGCCTTTCTTTCAGCGTTGGTAATTTGAGTTGCAAGAGTCGTTGATGATACGGTAAATGTCTGAATTCGAAAACTAGTTTTGTGGCTCTACGTTGTACCTTTTCGAGAATGTCTATGTCTTTATTTAAATAAGGGTTCCAGACACTAGCACTAAATTCTAGTATGGGTCGCACATAATTTTTGTATAGCTTTATAAACACTTTCGGTTTTAGGCATTTGAAGTTTATCTTAATCATATACAACAATGAATTAGCTTTTTTAACAAGGTGTGCGATGTGGGATGACCATCTCAAATTGTTGCTAATAAGTATGCCGAGATCGCTATGTTCAAAACTTTCTTTAAGGATCTTCTTTATAGAGTGTAGTCTATTCTGGGATATTTGTGCCAATATGTAAGATAGTACATTTGTCTTTGTTAAGTGTTAGCATCCATTTTTCGACCCAGAGTCTATTTTATTTAGACCGATTTCTGCAGAGCGTTGTTGTAAATCTTAGTATCATCAGCGAACACACTAGAATTTGATTCAATATTTGAATCTGCTATGTACACTACGAACAAAATCGGACCAAGAACTGATCCTTGTGGCACTCCACTTTTCACTGGATAAGATCGCGAAAGATACACTAACTCGTACTTGAAATGTTCTGAACTGATCTACTTAGGAAAAACCATGTTGACAGTTAGGAATGACCGAGTTCGGTATTAAAAATGTTGTAAGTTCTTTAGCAATAACTTTTTCCATACAATTGCAGATAACAGAAATGAGACTTACTGGTCGATAGTTATTAGGTAAGACCCAGCGAGCACAGTGAGGTCGCTGAGAAGTTAGAGAGAGTGCAAAATTACATCGCTTGATAGTCGCCAAGACCGCCAAATGTCCGCTACATTCAAAGCTGCGGCGACATCCCAGGGAGGTTTATTGTAAGTTACACATGCATCACTGTGCACTTCCTAGTAACTTCCTTTGTGTAACCATTATATATTCAATGGTGTAACTTAAATATGTCGCAGAGTAAGTTCTTTGGGATATCACTGTATGAATGCAAAATTACATCGCTAATCGAACGCCCTAACTCGCATTGAAACAATAATAATACTTACTAGTAGTTGTATTTATTTAATGTAAAAATTGCTAAACCCAAATCAGCAAAATAAACACAAAAAATTTTAAAAATAAATGAACATCTTAGAATATTAAAAATAATTATAGAAATTACATATATAATTGCCTTATTAGTAAGTTTTTATTAAATGTTGACTTTTGTACTTTGTACCATTTTATTTTGCAACCTTTCTTTCCTTTGTTTTGCGTGTTGCAACCATTCCCGCACAAGAAATTCGTACTCTTTTAATGTACACTTGTTTGTGCAATTAACGGATTCTAAAAAAAGTCTATCAGTACATTAAATTACAAAACCAAAGATTACCGCGTATATCAACTGAACAAAACGTAAATTGTTCTCCTAACCAAGAATCAGCATAAGCAAATTTTAAGGTTAGCACAATAATGTTAAAACAAAACAGTACGATAATTGTTGCCAGTGCTTACTCAGTATAATAATAACAAATTTAAATTGCTTACCAGATAAATCAAGATAAATAATTTTAAATAACAAATTAACAGAATTTAACGACAACGAACGTAACCATAGGATAAACGTAGCAGATCCAAGAGATCGCAAAACGAAATCCCCCTGATTTCGCTAAACGTATGAAATGATTATTTGAAAACATGAAGTAATAGTGAAGTTGCAACAACCTCTCAGCTTGACATCGCATTGAGACTCATATGGTAACTGTTTTGTTCTCATTGTGAAGTTAATATAACATCTCAAAGATATTGCAATGTAATTTCACACTGTGACTAAAATAGGATATTGCAGGGATATCTCATAGAAGTCAGTGTTGGCTGGTGAGTTTGTTTCCTTTCTTGAAAATAGGTATAATAATTGACTGTTTCCATTCTGGAGGTAGCAAGCCTTGATTGAAAGATAATTTCATTCAGGTAAGTATTCCTCCAAAAATTAAATTCTTAAATATAAATAGTCCTTTAAAACTCCTTATTCTTTGTGGAGGTAGGAAAGACAAGCAACTCTTTGTGAAAGTAGGAAAGACAAACAACTCAAAAGGCTGTGATTGCCGACATTTCACCTCTCATTGCGAGGCCTTTTTCAAGGCTTACGCAAGTATGAGTTGGACGTCAATTTATGAGTCATTTATATTTAAGATAATTTCATTATTTCTGAAATCAGTTTGGCTCAACTTCTAGCACTGTTTTTAAAAAGTTAGAAGATATGTTATCTGGACCTGGACTGGAGTTTGTAACTCGTGGATTCAAAAATTTTGCATCAAAGTGAACCATGAAAAAATTCATGTACAAAATTCACATACTATTCAACTATTGAAGTCATCTGAATTATTAATCAGCAAATAGGAAAAGAAACAACTTCAATTTAAAGGAACATTTTTAATGCAACAAATGTATTCTAACATGAGCGTTTATGGTGGTCGGTGAAAGCCATAATATCAACACAATCATAAATTGAAATTAAATCTGTCAGAATTGACAAATGTACAAGCTAAGCTAAGATACATCTGTTATATCTTGTTTTATCGTTCATGGCAAAGTTTGATGAAAAATTGTTTGAATCACGCGTTACTTTTACAGCCTTTTGATACACAAATAACTATCATTATTAATCGTCAATCATCAAAGGCTAATGTCATTAGTGCAAACAATTGCCCAGCTGAGAAAAACCCTCTTCTCTATACCTTGGTATAAAGTATACTATTTTTTGTGTATCAAGGTCAAAAAATCAATTGCACACGATTTCGTCACCACATTATACAGGTTTATACTAATGTTCTGGGGCACCATACATAACACCTACGTCACTTATTACAATAATGAAAATGTGCATACGAATAAATAAATACATAAATAAATTATCTTATTCCGCCGAGTCTAGTCTTAAAGTCAGAACTGAGGCCAAAAATCAAACTAGGGCGAAATAACACCTTTTGCATGATTAGTGGTGCACACACTATTTTTGTATCTATGAATGAAAAATATGATGAAGTTTATATCATAACGTAAATTACGAAAATATTCACCCCTAGAGCAAACAATAATAAAAGTGACCAGAAAACGCAATTTCAAAGATCAAAATGATAATGTAAAGAATGAAATACACTTCAGATTAACGATTCATCAGTCTATGGTTAATTAAAATACTACCAATTAAAAAAATTGATGAAATCGACAAATTAAATAATAATTGGGCTGTGTAGTTTATGGCTGTTCAGTAACAACTTTTATTTAAAACTACACCCTTATATAATTGTACATAACAACTAAAATTACAAATACAGTATGTCATAATGACCAGGACGGTACAATAAATGAACTGAAGGTTGAGTTCCTTCAGGTAAATCGTGTTCAATGTTGGTTTTACTAGTGCCACGATCCATATAAACAACTCGAACTCCGTGGTCATAGCAGCACAGGCAGCCATAATATGAATATGATCGCTTTCTTTGTACATCGGCTCAACTTCTTGATGACAAAAATCAGCAACCTTAAACAAACAATGGTATAACTATAATTAAAATCTGAACACTTACAGTTCTTTCCCCTTCAATAAAACAACTATAAAACTCCTGTTCTCTTTGCAATTGTCCACTGGTTAACAATCTCAAATAAACCACCATATAATCAGAATATCCTTGTTCGTTAAAAGAATATGCAACTCTTTTTAGCATCAGTCCCAGTTTTAATGTCTCCTAAGCGTTTAAGTACATCTATGAACTATTAAAAAACATGTTTAAAAACATAATGTGATCAGTTAATTGTACGTACTGTATCATAAAAGTCTTCTACAGTAAATTGAGGAAATCCTAATTCGACAAGCGCGTTCTTACTATTTTCGACAATCTTATAAAAATTGGTAAAGTCATTTTTATTATCTAACAACCGTTCTAGTTTGGCATAGGTGAATGCCCGAAAAAAACAATTGCCGTCCGGCCTAGTTCTACGAATATATTTATACTTTGAAGCCAAATCCTTAATTTTTTCTAAATAAACAACGTCGTTCGAATATTCCTTATTTAACGACGAAATTGGTTCTAAATCTCCAACTAAAGAAGTGGATTCTGAGATCTACAAAATATTGTTAGTGTTGATGTTATAGGAATTAAATCATTATCGCACCTCGCGTTCAATTTGACGTTGTTGTTGCATTATTAATTCGTCCTGATTCCCACTTGCCACAACGGTATCGTTTTCAAATTCGTCTCCCATTTTTAACAGAGTAAAATTTTAACGAAAATGATTTGTTTTTTGACAATTACCGGTGTTTACATTATAATATTCGTTGTTTCCAATTCTCGTTTCGCCTAAACGAAGGCGAAAGACCTAATACACAATTATTGTGTATTTCATTCATAGTTTTGAAGGCTTTGAATTTATTATTACTTTTGTATCATTAGTAGCTGTTTTAGAAATTATTAGTATAATAGTAATACCAAATAAAATATTAAATCATCAAGGCAGAGAACCGGATCTAGGTTTTTACGACTGTATATGGCTGCATATAGAAAAAAACACCTTGTTAGTTAGTTCATTATAATATGATAAATTGATGTGTTTTAATTGAGTTGCTTAAACTCTCTGAACTATTTAGCAGATTGGAGTATTTACATGATGTCAAATACAAAATGTTATTGTATTAAAAAAAATCAACCCACTCGCTTTAATAAAACATAGCTTGATAAAACCGTTTAGTGGTTTTAATTCACACCTCCACCTAAAGTAGTCCACCTCAAGGATATAATTTTGAAACATTAATCTATTGAAGGATCTAACGACTTCGTGCTTCGACCATAATATGCCTCTTTATGAACTAGTCTTTCTAATTTATGTATGAATATAGGATCCATAATTAAATATTGGTTATTTATATACAGTGTCCGCCATAAAGTTGGAACCATATGGCAATTTTTTTTATTATTGTAGTTAAAAAAAAACTTTAGGGGGCAATCACTTCTGCTTCTGAAATAACTTAAAATGCGTCAAGTCAAAGTTGACAGGTAACATCTGTCGATTGTCAAGTTCGTAATTTTGGAAAAAATGTCCTAAAAATGGGTCAATTTGTTAAAATTTCGAAAAATGTTACTAGGAAATTATGATGCTAATCACATTTTATGCCCATCTGCCGATTTTGAGAGAGAACTTTGATGTTCAATAAATTTCATTATATTCGTATGGTGAATAAAAATACGAAAATATGAAATTTATTGAACATCAAAATTTCTCTCTCAAAATCGGCACGTGCAGCAGTAGCGAGGGGGCAGTGGGGGCAACTGCCCCGGGCGCACCATAGGGGGGCGCCAAATTGACGTTTGTACTTTTCATTATTATATATTGTCAAATATGTATTTTTAAAATTATATTTAGTTTTGGTTTTGGTGACAATTTAGCAATGTCTGAAAGTGCCTGACTTTCGTAAAATGTAAAAACATTGTAGAACAAAATAAAAATACTAAATGAAAATTTGTTTTCAATATTTGAAAAATAATGTGATGTATAGAAAATGACTAAGACTAAGAAGAAGAACTCAATTCGTAAATAGACATAGTAATACTAATATATATTTTACATAGCTGAATTTAAAATAAACTCAATTTAAAATGAAATTTTCAATATTTTTATGAGGGGTGGGGGCGCCATGACTGTGTTTGCCCCCGGGCGCGGCACACCCTCGCTACGCCACTGGGCACGTGGGCATAAAATGTGATTATCATCATAATTTCCTAGTAACATTTTACGAAATTTTAACAAATTGACTCATTTTTAGGACATTTTTTTCCAAAATTACGAACTTGACAATTGACAGATGTTACCTGTCAACTTTGACTAGGCGCATTTTAAGTTATTTCAGAAGCAGAAGTGATTGCTCCCCAAAGTTTTTTTAACGACAATAATAAAACAAATTGCCATATGCAAAATTACTTTATGGCGGACACTGTATATAAATTATTTACGTTTTAAGCAATCCAATATTAGTTATTTATTTATTATTTATTGGCTATAGTTTCAACTCAAAAATATTGTGAGTCATCTTCAGAATACAAAAACATTTTTTTATACAAACGTTAAATATGACATTTAAACCAAATGTCATATTTAACGTTTGTATAAAAAAAATATATTTGTATTCTGAAGATGACTCTCAATAATTTTTGATGCTGGTGGTGGAAAGGATTGAGTACTTGCTGTAATTACAATTTACAGAGCCTCTAGTTACGCGCAATTGCGTAATTGAAAAATGTACTAAGCATACAGGTACAGCATGTACCCCCCGCAACCACTCTTCGCACATGCAAGTACACGCCGTGTACTTAGTGCAATTGCATGTACAGAGAGTAATTACATTGCTTACGCAACTTTGCCGGTGAATGCCCCCTTACCACCTACTATCGTTCATAAAAAAGTGTCTTTAGCCGGTTACGTACCAAAGTGGACTCGGCTCCACTCGTGCGCAATTTTCAAACTCGTGAAAAACTGTCACTGAATGTAGGTTAAATTTCTGTTATTATTTTGAGGTTGTTATTGAAGCAACATAAATAATTCCTTTTGTTGACTTATTTATCTTTATTAAAGTATTGAAAGAAAGAAAACTAACAGAGTATTTTTTACAATTGAAGAAATTTGTAACGGGTTTTACATATTATCAATTTTTATCAATTAAAATTCTGCCATTTGCTTTTAGTACAAATTCTTATTGAGCAACTGTGGCGCTGAACAAATTTACTTTCTCTTTAACCTACGACGTTCCATAGATACATAAATATATTTGCGACGCTCTCCGTGATCTTGAGTGGCCGGCAACCTATTTGTTCGGAAGATTATATTATAATTTTAGAAAAGTTATTTTGTTATTTAATTATAAAGTAAATATTAAAGTTGAAATCCTAACGAACTAACAAAAAACAATTTCATCACACTTATCATCTCTAAACCTTTCTAAAATAGCTCTTGAGCGAAAAATCACTCGAACGAATCTGTATATTGTTATTAGCGCGTTCTGTTAGAACAGGTAATAATTTGAGTTCTTGAACTTCATACAATAATTGGAAGCATATAAGTGTATTAGTAACGAATGGTACACTAAGAAGTAAAACTGCAGGACAGTTGTTCTTGGATGGCTTTCATAGCATAATGCACCGGTCAATTAAAACAATTGTTGTAGTTCGCTTCAAAAATTGGTTTGGTGGTGTTTTAATACATAGATACTTAGAACTTATGGTAAATTTCACAAGAGATCAGATGAAAAACTGTGGAATCGTGAAAAAGATACGTGCCAATGAAACTAATTGTGTAGAAATGCAACTGCATCATAAATATCCTTGTGTCCACGACGAAATATATCAGTTTTGACACCTTTTGTTTGCAATTGAAAACTTGTTTTAAGATGTAACCAGATCCCAAATTTTGAGCATTTGAAATGTAAGTTACCTGAGCTTGTGCCTGAGCCGACAGTCACAGACAACGAACTCAAAAAACAGTTGTATAGAAAAATAGGCACCTGGCACAAACCTAACAAACAAAATACATATTATAAAGTCGTCTAGATTTGGGTCTAAAGACTGACACAATGCAAACCTCGCCCTCTTAGAACCACTATAAATACAAGCTGCTAAGTAGAAATCATCAATCTACATTCAACACATGAAATGGACGGTCCTATGAATAAGTGCACCATTCGTGTTAGTGAAACGTTTTCTTAATTATAGTTTTGTATTGTAACTAACGACATTCACAACTAATAGCGTTTGCATTAAAATACTTTTTATAACAACATTGTCATACTTATCGCAATACGCTACAGTTAATGGAAGATACAACTTTGGAACACAGCAAGCTGTCGTTTTAATATTGAAGATACTCAAAAATTTGACGTGATTCGTGAGATCACCAGTATTGTTCGCACAGACACCAAAACACACATTTATGATAAAATCTTTAGGTAACAGAATAGTTGAAGTGTTAAATATAGTATGAGAAACCAGCTGACAGGTACTTGATAACGCACCAGTATTTAAAATTTGTTGTTGTTGATGTTGGTACGTATTTGGTGAGATTATTTTTAAAATCAAAAAGACTCGTCTACAGAAAATTGGACTAAACGGTCATTTGAATAAGAGAGTGTTAGTGAAAACTGAATCATTCTTGCATCTACCATCTGCTTTGCAGAGGATTTTACGTTGAATACCTTAACATAAATGAATTATAATTACTTAATATTAAGTTTATTAAATTATTCACCTCGTATTCTTGCTCCATATTGGTCATGTATGCAACTGCCAATGGTCTACGTATCTTTTCTCTGAGTGTACTTTGGTAACTGTCATATAAACGCATAATTACCGGCTGAGTATTACTAATCCACTTTATTCTAAAATGTTATAACCATTACACAACATTTAAACAAATACAACATTTACCCGAACAAATACAGTTCTGAGGTTAATATGTTTTCAGTAGTGATTGTAGTGTCCAGATTGAAGTTTACAAATATTTCTTTGGTAAGGTTTGCTACATTTTCAGGTCGAATGAGTCGAATACTATCTATATCACAATCTGTTGCATTTATTACATTAAAAGATTTAAGATTACTTTGTTTATGTTTGTTAACTTCTTATAGTCACAGTAAGAATCCCATTCGCTACCAAATACCTAAAAATTAGTTTTAAGAGACAAATTGACAAAAAACAACATTTGACAGCGACAAGTAAATTGGACTAAACATAAAATTAGGAATCATGAAATCTACCAACATCACGTATAATGAAAGATTATACACAGGTATATGTTAAGTATTTGTAATAATATACAAAATAAACAAATTGAAGATATAAATTAAAGGTCGGTATTATAAATTATGGTTAAACACTTGTATAAAAAATGGTCAGTTATTTAAATTTTAAGTAGTTACTATTATGGAGTAGTATTAAAAATACCCTGTACATCATTACACCATGATAGTGACATTGCTTATTTTAAAGTGAGGACAAGCAGTAATGGAATAATTCGTGTTAACGCTTAACACGTAGCAAAAATTGCAACGTAACATATAGAATGCTAACAGATGGAATCATGGTAAGTGATTCGAAAACGCAAGGTCGTTACTATGGGTTAACATTATTTAGACATTGAATCTACTTTGCTACTTTTAAAAGGAAAGACCAGCAAATGTTTGGTCAATTTACTTTTTATTCTTATTATAATTCAAATATCGCAACCTTTATACAAAGAAGATAATGTAGAACCTAGTTTACTTTATGAAGATATAAATATGAAACTGTTATTGAAGTAGGTATGTATAGTAAACACGTATGGAATTTTGATGATACGAATTAATAACATCGATGCCAAAAAATAATTATGAAGGCAAATTTAAAACAAACTTACCTCATGGCTTGAGTCTCTTCCGGAAATCTTTTGGTACGATTTTGAATATTTAGACCATACAGTTTGAAAAAATAAACCGCTAATAACAAAACAAAATGTAAATGTTGTTTTAAACATTTTAATGAAGAAATACGTCTATGAATTTTAAAACATTGCCATTCGACACGATCATTACGTCAATTAAAATTAAACAGAATTTAAGTGCAGTTCCTAATCTGTAAATAATCTTAATAATATTCCAAGGTCAACCAAAAAGTAATAAATCATCACTTGTATGTATGTGTTTATTTTGATATTATATCCTTAAGAGGGACATTTAAATAGTTTGTGAAAACATGCACCTACTAAAATCTATTAATTTTCAAAACAAGCTTAGTTACAGTCAAAACGGTAATCAGTTATTGAAATAGAAGGTTTCAAAAGGTAATTCCATTTTTTGATTCATCAAATGTATATAATTATTGATTTATCAACAATTGAAAAACAATAACAATTCAAAATTTATCATTACGGATAACCACTAAAACATAAGATAACCCGTGGTAAGTTCCGATGTTTCGAATCCTTAAATATGACTTCTGTCAAATTTTTCGTTTATATTAACAATAAACTTTTCTGTTAACATTTACTAATTAAAGTTCAGTAGTATTGGCAGAGATGGCGCAACAAATGTGTAACTAATACCGATGCAATAGTTAATGTGCAGCGTTGCCACAATTGTATAATTTCGACTTATAAATCATAGAAGATAAACACAAAAGACAAGTTTGAGTGCTCATGTTCATTCCCCATTTTCAAGATTTATTCGGGGGTTGATAATAAGTATGTAACTAATAGCTGAATTGTATTTTGCATATCCGCGTGTATAACTTGCAACACCGCCTCATGTAAATGTGTAAAACACCTTATTGAAGACAACGCCTTCTGTTAAAGAAATTACAAAATTACCGATACTGGTGGATGTCTAGCCTTTTTTATAAAAATTTATTAATTTAGGAACTATAATACGATACTAACGCCAACCGTGGATGTTACTAGTTTGACTTTTTCTGATGCCCCACTTAATTAACAAAAGAACACGATTCTAAAACCAAACATTTCCTTATCTTTTTATCAAACTTTTACAATAATACAAATAAAAATTAATTTGATTTTCTTCTCTGCCTTCTGCTTCTCTCAGTCCTCTCTATTTATTGCCCTTGTTCAATCGGCTCATTCTCCTTTTTTTCCCTAAAAATACCTATTTTCTCTTAATTCGCCACACTCTTCTCTTAAATGTCTTATATTTTCCCATCTTTTTCAACACATCCTACGTCACCTTTTGTCATATTCTTGCCAATAGTTATTATCGTTTAATTTTGTGTGACTGTATGTGAATTCATAGTGTTTTTTCTTGAAGGAATGTAGAGATAGAGAAGAACTAAACTTTCAATTTAGTAAAATTAAACTTGTAAAAATATCTTATTGTCAGCATATTTGTTTATATGAAACAAATACCGTAGTATAAGTAGTAATTCTAACCGTGATGTTTGCGCATTGTAAAGTCTGTCGTCTTTTACTTATGTTATGTTTACTTACTATTAATAATTAAATTATTAGTTAGTAACTAATAATATTGTCATTATCATTGTTATGTTGGAATAATAATAAACGACTCAGTGTCGCGACAAACGTCGTTTTGCCCAAAATAGATTTTTTGCTTTGAGCATTCACGATTCCACACGAAATTTGTTTTTGTTTTTTGATTGAAAATTAAAACAAATGACTTAATAGTATAATTTCAAATATAGATTGAATGAAACATTTTTCGAATTCCATTGAATTCAATATCTTATATTTATCCCAAAAGCTGACCATACAGACTTGATCCCATCCAATATTTGGCTAAAATGGAATAAAATTAAGTAGTCTGTTTATTTAATTTTTTAATTAAAATTAAAAAAAAACAACGATTTTATTCAATCACTAGTTTATGGTCATTGCAAATGCAAGTTTCACCGGCAACCTTTGAACTGCAACAGCAAATTGGTTGAAATCAAGAGGATCCACATACTTCAAAATCCTTGACACTATCACATGGTTTATCATTTTGTCACAATCAGACGGGTTCCAGTACACAGTTTCAGGGCAGTCAGCATTGCATGGCTGGAAGTTATTCACCACGTCAACTTTTGAGAAGTTTTTTATTGTTTGATGACCCAATGATCATCTAATTCGACTCAGGTTGTATGAAGTGGCTAACATAAGTATTGAACGCACTCCATATTCAAAAATGCTAGTGGATACGGCGTAATCCATATTAGCTGGTTCATTTTTAAATAAATTTAATTGCGTCGAAAAAGGCATTTTGATAATAAAACACTATATTAACAACACCAATCACAAACAGGCGAACTGTGGCCTCAAACCAATTAAACGACATAAAATAAACTTGAGCTTGCAGACAAGCACCTACTGCCGCAACTTATAGGTGACTGCTCTCGAAATAGGGTGGCTTTTCCTAAAATTACGTTTTCTACTACAAACTATTTACAACAAAAGAAGTAAAATGGGTTGCCTAACTGGCTGCATAAAATACTTAAAACTAAACGTAACACACCCCCTTGAAATCTCTTAGGGATTTCAACCGATATAAACACATAACGTGAACTAACAAACAAAAAGTTTACAAAAACACAAAATCTAAATACAAAACTACAAACCTACAAACTAGCATCAAACAAGGCTATTTTAGGACAATAACAACATTCTTCAGTTAATACAAATGGCAACAAAAAAAAATACTTAACTAACAGGAAGCACGCACAAACGATGCACCGAGCGTCTCACTATTGAGCCTCCTGGCAGTCTCCAAAAATGTTGAGCCATCTGCTGGGCTCGTTGGAAAACAGACAACCTGGTTTCTTGCATGAATGTGTAGTCGTAATCAGGTAGTGCTGTCAGCGGTCTACCCACTAAAAAATGTCCAGGGGTAAGGGGGACAAGGTCGTCAGGATCCGAGGAAATAATGGACAGTGGTCTAGAATTTAATATTGATTCAATCATGGTTAATGACGTATACAAATCTTCGAATGTGAGATTTGCGTTACCCAGAATCCGTTTTAAATGGGTTTTTACAGATTTAACCGCACTTTCCCAAATTCCGCCTTCGTGCGGAGAGCGAGGTTAATAAATTGCCATTTGATTGATTTCGAATTCAAGAAATTATCAATTTGTTTACTTGACTCTTCTTTGTGTAAGACCGAGTACAAAGAGTCTAACTTTGTCTTAGCGCCACGAAAGTTAGTGGCGTTATCGCTTGATATAGAATTTGGTATTCCTCTACGCGCTATAAATCGTTTCAAACAATGCAAGAAGGCGTCCGTAGACAAAAGATGTGACAAGTTCCAAATGTATAGCGCGGGTGACCATACACACGAACACACATATGTAGGCCTTTAATAATCGAGCACCACGTGTGCGTCGGTCCTTTATGGTAATCGGTCCAGCATAGTCTAGACCAACGTTGTGAAAAGGGTACACGTATTTTAAACGTGTTTCAGGTAAACTACCCATGAGCGGGTGCTTGAACACAGGGTTAGCTTTAAAGCAAGGTACACTTTCGGAGAAGTTTTTTAATATACGAAAGACCCCCGATGGGCCAAAAACGTTCTCGCATGTGCGCAAGAAGAAGTTGCGCGCCGCCGTGCAGTAATTCCTTGTGCCCATTTAAAATAATAAGTTTAGACTGCAGTGGTTCCCATACTTTTTTTTCTCATAGACCACTTTAAACATTTTGCTGGATCTGGTGGACCCCTGCAGCTATTACATTTACTAACTTACTTCCAAAACCCGAAAAAGTATATGTCTATGTAAATCTGTGTTGTGGCTATTTTCAATCAACTATGAGTTGAAAGTTTTCGAAAAAAGGTGAGAATTTATATTGCTTTGATTATGCTGTGAGTATTGTCATTCAAGCTAAGTTTCAAAGCCAGTCTAAAAGCGTCTTCATCCAACAGTTGGATTCCTACTTTACTTTTTGTATTCTAAGATTGACTCACAGTACAAGAAACCAATAATCTCCCACTTCGGAGTGGTAAAAGTAAAAATAAATATTTTCTTGTTTTGTAGCTATTTATTCAAACACAAAAATTACTACACTTTTAATTATGTTGTTATAACAGTCTTAGTAGAATCAAAATTTAACATCAAAACTAATAATGATTATTATTTTAAAACTTTAACTTTTATCTCAGATTACCATTGTAATCTGAGATAAAAGTTATAATTTTAATGGGAGGGATGTACTTGGTGAATTGACAGCAAATTATCAATATTTGGCTTGAGTTTAGTTAAGTATAACCGTAAATCTCCTCGCTCTGTAATATTTAATCTGCTCCGTTTTTTGTCAACAAGTTTGTTACGGCACTAAAACTGCGTTCGACAAGATATGACGAAGGAAACGCTATGAGAAATTTTTGCACAATTCCCCACAGTCCTGGATATTTTTCAGGTATTTGTGCCTGCAGCCAAAATGATTGATACCCTCTTTGAATGCTACTTTGAGCTCCTCATTAGTGCTAAGCTCGAGTAGCTCTTCTTGCAGTACCACATTTTCCACTTCAGTTTCATCATATGGATTTATTATCCATGGTGGTATATCCATCGACAGAATGTCTTCAAATCTGATTTTAAAATCATCATACAGGGCAATCAAATGTTGAACATACGTCTGAATATCTTCGTCGAGGCATTCTACCTGCGATAAATTTGGAAACTGGGAAAATTCACGTCGACCAATATTTTGCTTCATAAGTTTCAGTTTACCAAGAAAAGCTGAAATTTCACTCTTTGTTTTTATCAAATTGAGGCTGTCCCCTTGTAACTGTAGGTTGAGGTCATTGAATTTTTGAACAAATCTGTCAAATACGCAATGTCTGCTTTGAAATTCATGAGGTTTTCTTTTAAAACAGGATCTTTAGTGTTCAGAAACTCTAAAACAGAGTCGAAAAGCAAATAGAATCTTGATAGACATGCACCTTTCGACAACCAGCGTACTTCGGTATGTAGCAGCAATCGTTGGAAGTCCTCATCATTTTCTTCGCACAACTGTGCAAATAAGCGCGTATTTAATGCATTGCTTCTTATTTTGTTAACTGCATTAATCACAAATTGAAGCGCTTGGTGCAATCTATCACTCAATTTTTCGCTACTAGATGTTGTCGGTGGATGACACAGTGAATTGCAATTACCTCTGGTATAATCCTTTTAAGATGACTTATAAACCCACGATATCGCCCGACCATGGCAGGAGCTCCATCTGTTGCCACCGAAATAATGTTTGTGAATGCAATTGATTTTTCCGTAAAAAAATCATTCAGAACATTAAAAATTGATTCACCTTTAGTGTCAGTCTTCAAAGTTTTCGCGAATAGTAACTCTTCAAACATTTGTTCGCCTTTGATAAATCGAACATATGCCAATAATAATGCTTCATTGCCAGGTAAAGTTGACTCGTCCAGTTGAATAGAAAAATGAGTTGTTTGCAGATAATTACACAAGAAACTTTCAACATCAGAGCTCATTTCATCAATACGTCTTTGTACAGTGTTGTTACTCAAAGGAATTCTTTTAAGTATGTCAAATGAAGATTTGTGCAGGACAGTTTTAAGACCTCTTCAACAGCAGGCAAAATTAACTCCTCTCCAATGGTATGCGGTTTCCCAGATTTTGCTATAAGTAATGAGATATTGTAAGATGCCCGCAAGCCATCGTCGTTGCTTTCAGACGTTGAAGCGAACATACTATGCACGGTGGGTCTCTTTTCATACTTTTCCTTCAATGTTTGGAAATATTTCTTCCAGCTTCGATGGTTTCATAGAGTCATTGCTCAAGACTTTGTTGCATAAAAGACACATGGGCAATCGCTTGTCTGTATTTGATGGAAGAAAACCAAATTTCAAATATTCAACACTGTACTGTCGACACTTCTTCTTAGATTCAGCCATGTTTCGTATCAATTACTTACCTGTAAATATGAAAAAATGTTTGTTAAGTAATCTTAAAATGATTTAACAAACATAATAGAAGTGGCTTTTAAGATACAAGTTGCTAACAAATAGATAGGTAGGTACTTACTTTTCCAACACTGGCAAACAATAATATCAATTCACTTTAATTTTCAAAAGTCTGAAAACTACTTCCGTCACTGGTGAACACTTATATAGGTACACTTTCTTTTTGAAATTCCGGAAACAACTGAGTAATGTTTATCATTCGCATTCGTATTTATATTAAAGAAAAATCCAACAAGTTCATGCAAGTTCAGACACGACTTTAACTAGGCGGGCGGGCGGCGCGGCATCGGCGAGTCTTGACACGCTCTTTCTGAATATGGAATATGCAAGTTCTTACAAAAACAATTGCTGAGCTCCTTATAATATTGTCTTCCTATATTCATAGGAGAAGTCAAGCTTCTTATAATATTGTCTGCCTATATATATTATTGTCTCCCTTATTCATAGGAGAAGTCAAGTCGGGTCACCTAATACATTTTTATAGACCCCCGTTAACGAGTTGTGGACCCCATTTTTTCCACGCAAGCGTAGACCCTATCGGGCTCCGTGGACCCTGGGGGTCCACCTGGACCACTTTAGAATCTAGGAGAATGCATGATCCTTTGGGAGAATTATAGGGTGCTTTTTAGCAAAGGGAAATTCTGAGTTTGTCAGTCTACCACCAACGCGTAAGCAACCCGCTTCGTCCAGAAAGGGATTGAGGACTTGAATTCGCGAGTTCTTAATAACTCGGTCACTCATGAGAGACTTGATCTCATTGGCAAAGGAATTAGCCTGACATAGCTTAATAAGAGCCGTCAACGAACTTTGGAGTTCGGTGATTTTCAAATTGCCAGTTCGTTTGTTTTCGTTTCTGCAATTATGCAGGAATCGTAGGGTATACGCAAAAAACCCTTTGAAGCTTTCCATAAGAAGAAAATTGATCAAAAATAGATTCATCGACTGAATTGGTAGAAGCTAAGACAACGGTGCTTTTGAGTTCCGTACTCTCATGTTTGTCTGGGACAAAGTCGCGAACCCAATCAAGATCATGAGAAAGGAGAAATTCGGGACCTTGAAACCAAACACGGTTATCCTTTAAGGTCAAAGGTTTAACCCGCGTGACACTAAGTCAGCTGGGTTAAAAGAGGTTGGCACGTGATGCCAATCATTAATATTTGTGCATTCCTGTATGACGGCAATGCGGTTTGCAATGAATGTATGGTATTTGTTTGGAGCGGAATTGATCCAGTTTAGCACAATTTTAGAATCTGTCCATAAGAAAATGCCCTGGAAGTTAATATCGAAAACATTTCTGATTTTGAACACCATTCCGCCATCAATACTGCCGCGCAAAGCTCTAACCGCGGAATGGACACTGTTCGCAGAGGTGCTACTTTGGACTTTGGAAAATAACAAGGTACAACTCACTTCATTATTAGCAGTGCAACAACGTAGATAGAAACAGCAACCGTAAGCAGTTGCGCTACTGTCGCAAAAACCGTGAAGATAAATCTGTGAAGTACAATTCGGAATAACACAACGAGGAATTTTGATGACATTTAAATGCCGTAGTTGATTCTTAAACTCGGACCATTGGGACATCATTTCGGAAGGAAGGGGATCGTCCCATGCAATGCCAGATTGCCAAAGCTTCTGTATCAGAAGTTTCCCTCGAATGATAAGAGGAGAATAGAAGCCTAAGGGATCAAAGACCTTGGAAATGATGGACAAAATTTTCCTTTTGGTAGGAACCGAGTCATCGTCTGGTACATCGACCTTACAAAATAAAAGATCATTCTCAGCATTCCAATGGAGACCTAGAGTTTTGGAATCAGAGCGTTCACCAATGGGAACGCTAAGGAATTCAAAATCGTCGGAGTTAGGTGAAGATAAAACTTCCGTTTATTAGATAAAATTTGCGGATCGTCAGACCTGCAGCAGAAAGAATAGAAGACAGTTCTTCCTTTACACGAATGGCTTTTTTCTATACGGTCGGTCGAAAATAAAAGATCGTCCATATAGAAGTTCTTTGAAATAACTTCGGCAGACTCAGGAAAGAAATCCTTATGTGCGTCTGCGATATGGGTCAAACAACGAGTAGCCAGGTAACTAGCAGAAGCAGTTCCGTAGGTAATCGTGTTCAAACGAAAATGTCGAGGATTTTTCTGGATTGTCTCTCCAGAGTACATGTTGAAACTTACGAGATGCAGCATCGACGTTGATCATACGATACATCTTAGCGATGTCACCGCAGAGGGCGACTTCGTGAGCGCGAAAACGCAGCAATACGTCAAATAAGTTGTCCTGAACTTGAGGGCCGACAATCTGAGTGTCGTTTACCGAAATGTTAGTTGACGTTTTGTGCTGGCATCAAAAACTACGCGTAACTTAGTAGTCAAAGAGGACTGTTTAACAACGGCGTGATGGGGAAAAACTGTGGAGGTATCTCCGAGATGTTGACAGGACCATCAAGCGTTTCTATGCAATGAATGCCAGAAGGAGAATTGCATTCAGTTTCTGAAATCTTGGTCATGTGACCCAACGTTTCATATTCTGACATGAATTGCGAGTATTCCCTTAGAAGATCGGGATTTTGATGCAGACGTTTCTCTAAGTGGAGAAAACGTGCTTCGGCGATTTGTTTTGAGTCGCCTAAAAGTAATAATCTTGAATTGAATGGAATCGAAACGGTGAGATGACCAGTTTCGTCCGAACGAATGTTGTCGAGAAAATGCCTTTCACAGAATCTCTCTTGAGGCGAAAGTAAAGATAACCTTGAAATGGGTTTGGGGTTATCTAACTCCCAAAATTTGGTTAACGATTGATGAATCTCCGTATCTTGTTCATTGACCTCAAAAGTAGTGTGGTAACAAGCTGCCGAGACTCCACAAACTGACGAATTTGAAGGTGCAAGCAAATCTTTAGGTAAATCGCCTGCCACGACCCAACCAAGAAGGGTATTTTGTAAGGTTGGCATTGAAGGGCCTAAGGAAATCTTTCGAGGCAACGTTAGTTTGTGATACATAGCTGAACCGATTAAGATATCAATGTCGCCGGGCTGATAATAAGACGGATCAGCCAGACGGAGATTTGGAGGAATATCCAAAAGATCCTTACTGAACATTACTCTAGGGAGCTGATCGGTGATTTTAGGAACCACTAAACAGTCGATATCAGACTTGAAACGTCCGGTTGTAGAGTGTAATTCTACGGAAGTGTATTTTGAGCAGGTTGATACGGACTCGTTAACGCCCTTAAGAGTAAGGTTTATTGATGTAAAGGAAGAATTCAATCTTTTATGAAGGTTTTCCGATATAAGGTTATTTTGGGACCCTGAATCCAGGAGACCCTTAACAGTGAAGGAATTGGTGCCACTGACAACATTGACTTGGACAGTGGATAATAAGACCTCGGAGGATCTTGAAAAACCACATACAGTAGAAGCGCTAGGAGCCTCAGGGGACTCAACAGCTGAAGTACCTGACTGAGCAGGAGAAACGACATTAGATGCAGGCGAGCTACTAAGTTCTATCTGACGAGGAGAACCGGGCCGAGCACATTCTTGTCTTGAATTATTTGAAGTCACAGCTTTAAAACAAAGCAAACTGTTGTGACGTTGGTTACAATTCTTGCAATTCATTGTAGAAGTGCATTTAGACTTGGTGTCATGACGAAGACACACAAGACACAACCGTAAGAATTTGGCTTTGTGAAAACGAGCTCTGGACGATAAGGCCAGAAAAGACGGACAACTGTTCAAGAAATGTTGCTCTTTGCACAAAGCACAAAGGTATGTAGTTTGAGCCAAGGTGTAGGAACCCTTTTGACTGGCCCTTTTCAAAGAATTGGCAGTAGCAGCATTTGTGACCTTAGAAGTGTCATCGATAATATTGCATTTGTTAGCCAGAAATGTGGATGTTTGCTCAACATTAGGAATTTTCCTTGGAAACGTTTTGGAAAAATCCGTTGCGGTTACGGAGTCTACTTTGTTTTTAACGAGATATGCCAAAACGGCATCTTTATACTCTTCGGGAGACATACCCTCGTTGTCAATAGTACGCAAATGCTTTATAAACTTATTATAAAACTCACGTAATTGTGTATCTTTGACAATTCTCGGTGTCTCAAACAAGGTGTCAAAGTGACTAAAAATAAGCAGCTTTCGATTATCGTACCTTTCTTTTAGAAGGTCGATAGCAATGGAATAATTTCCTTCGGAAGGTTTAATTTCGCTCAAAATTTGCAAGGCCGAACCCTTTAAACAATTTTTAAATACAAAAATTTCTCAACTTGGGATAAATTTTCATTAGAGTCAACTAGAGCCTCAAACGTTTCGAAAAATGCCCTAAAATCTTGATACTCTCCTGAAAAAGTCGGGAGATTTATCGTAGGAAGCTTAACGTTTTCCTTTGATTTACTTGAAGTCGTACGCGTACTATTTAAACTTTCGCTTGAAACCGATCTGATTGTTTGTTCGTATTTATCAAGTAAGGACTGAGCTATAACTGAAATAGACACAAAATCTTTGTAAAATTGCGAAACTGTTGGAAAATCGTGCGGAACGTCACAAAGACATTTCCTCTGAAACGGATTTGAATTCGTTCAAAGTTGGCTTGAATAATTCGAATTCAAGCTTTAACTGTTGTACCTCAATTTGTGATATTCTATCGTCAAATGAATTAATAAATTCGTTAAAATTATTTGTTTGATCTAAAATATTTTTGGCCTTGAATGCCAGTAACTTAAATTCTTTTGATTTATTTGGAGCCATCATGAATTGTTTTAAAACTATCAAATGCGTAATACGTAAGTACGATTGTAGAGGGAAAAAATGTTTTTATAATAACGCAATAATTTCTCACGAGTGCCAAAAAATAGACAAAGAATTTTCAAATGAACGTTATAAACTACAATCAAGCGTATTAAAAATCAATCCAATAGGCAAATTTGTATGTATTTCAATTCAAAATCAACCAAATGCATTACAATAAAACCGTTACAATGCCGTTCAAATATATAAAAAACCCGTTAAAAGGTACCTAGTCGGTATCTAAAAATAAAATTTCTATCCAAATGTTTTGAGACCACGTAAACTTAAATGGATATAAAGGACTCGGGTTAGAAAAGGAAGCATGCGTCTTACTTGCAACAATCGTTGGTAACAAAGGGGTCCCTTCAGGTAGCTGAGGCCCGCCAACAACGAGTAAACTATGCGCTTATGGAATTTTCCGTACCACGTAATTCTTGAATCTTGCGTGCTTCTTTTGTCCAATTGCAATTAATTTCGATGTATCAAAATGCGTTGAAATAAACAAATCAGGTTCGAAGGACCAATGTATGAAGTGGCTAACATAAGTATTGAACGCACTCCATATTCAAAAAATGCTAGTGGATACGGCGTAATCCATATTAGCTGGTTCATTTTAAATAAATTTAATTGCGTCGAAAAAAAGGCATTTTGATAATAAAACACTATATTAACAACACCAATCACAAACAGGCGAACTGTGGCCTCAAAACAATTAAACGACATAAAATAAACTTGAGCTTGCAGACAAGCACCTACTGCCGCAACTTATAGGTGACTGCTCTCGAAATAGGGTGGCTTTTCCTAAAATTACGTTTTCTACTACAAACTATTTACAACAAAAGAAGTAAAATGGGTTGCCTAACTGGCTGCATAAAATACTTAAAACTAAACGTAACACAGGTTATTTTACGAAAGTAGATTTCGAGCTACGGACACAGCCCAATTTATACGGGAGTCATTTCCGGAATAACCGGAAGTGATACACTATGTTTGAAGTATTTTTAGAAGAGCACTACGGAAAACCTTTAAATATGATAGCCATTTTCCGAATTGCTATCTATCATGGTAGTTTAATGTTCCGGAATTTCAGTCAACTATGGACCACTCTGTAAATGGTATGTAGAAATTTCATGCGTCCTGGTCATTGTTGCTAATTTGATATTTGTGTTTACTTTCTTTCAAAATCCTTCTCTCTAATTCACAATTTGGCTGTGTAAACGTATCAAAAAACCGTAGATTTATTGAAAAGGATTGCCTATTGGCAATATTTGAAGGTAATTTTCACTTTGAAAGATATCTAAAACATCTAAAAATTATATTCTTATATCATAGTTGTTTTATATACAACGCTGTTCTTAGTATTCATTTAGTCGTTGTAAAACGTCAATGGCACTTGGGCGCCGGCAGCGTGATGGATTGATAGTTATAATTAATGTTTTTAGTTCTCTATTTCAGCCAAAGTTGACATGTTTAGGTTTATGGTAGTTTTTGCTGAAGAACGTCATTGTACTCACAGTTTCCTCTAAACACATGGAACATGTTTGCACTGATCATTTGGACAGCATATTTACATTTATTTCACATTACAATGATTGAAAAGTAATAGGTACACATGAAATGTATCTACGCTATGGTTAACCATACCATTGGCCATACGAATAAATAAATTTAGCACAACACAAATCGTTACGGGGTTTTAATTGATAGGATGTTCATTCAGATAAGAATTCATTCTACAGAAAATTGTTAATTTTGAAAAAGTTATGCCTTTCTCTGTGCTCTGTATAACCATGTTTTCAAATTTGAAAAATAATTTCAAAATTTTTTTGTTTATTAAGCGAAGTCAAATAAGAGTTACGTTATGTTGAAAACGAAGAGTGAGTTTTCTTAGAGTAAATCGTCCAATCAATTATAAGTTTATTTAATTAAAAATAACATGTGATGCCTATTTAAAAAAAAAAACAAAATTAATTATGGTTTCAGGAAAAAACGTCAGGTCAAATATCTAAAAATCTTTAAAGGACAAAAGTGGCAATGAGAATATCAAATTTATATTACCATACTAGAAACAGTAGGGAAACAAATGGTAAAAAATCGATACGTTGAAATTTTTTAGGTTGTAATCAAACGGAATGCGTTAGTTTGCCATTATGTCCGACCCTCAAACACTTTTAGCAAATCTATCATCATCGTTAATAAAAGTTTAAAACGAATCTCTTGTCATTCGGAATGAAGTCAAGGTGTGCTGTAAAACAATATTTATGTGCCTGTTTCGAAACAAAAAATAGGTCGACTCGAAGGGTGCGGCTATCAGGATTCTCTTTACAAGTTTCCTTGGTTGGCGTTCTTGTGGACAGTGAATTTTCAATTTGTAACGGCGCGGGAAGTTTCTGGGTATCGGTATCCGAATTCTGGGACCTTTGCCGACCCCTGTGTTGAAGTACGGATAACTAATACTTTATTGGAAAACATTAATTTATTTTTATGTTTTGAGGATCTTATTCGGAGACTATGATTTCAAATACTGTAACGATAAGATTAACATGGACGAATGTTTAAATATTCCAAACTAGGAAACACAAAAAGCCATTTCGCATCCTCTCTATCAGGATGTCTTCAATGATATTGGTCTAATACGCCTTGATCGCAACGTAAAGTTTAATGGTAAGATCGAGTTCAAAGCAGTTTACTCTACCATTGCCTATGTTTATTCTACGTCCTATCTATCTCAACCAAGAGATATATTAAAATCGTCAGGATCTATAGTAAATTTTGATCTATCTATAAATATGAATAGGTTGAAGAAAAACGTTCCGACTCGTTTCATACCATTTGAACGATGTAAAATCGGTATACAAAGCTTAACAGAATTACATCATTTACTTTGTACAATACGTGTTCAGAAGACGTCGTCGACGATCCTGTATTTATCAAATACTTTGTTGATGATGGAGGTCAGATGATGAGACTTTATGATAATCAGTG
The DNA here is from genome assembly GCA_030710515.1 of Abscondita cerata. Taxonomy (NCBI): domain Eukaryota; kingdom Metazoa; phylum Arthropoda; class Insecta; order Coleoptera; family Lampyridae; genus Abscondita; species Abscondita cerata. The sequence continues at coordinate 50,407 of JALBCR010003399.1, read as the reverse complement.
GTATGTCTAAAGTATTATATCTCTCGCTATTGATGTCTTGGATACAAAACGACCCATTGTCAATACGAATGTTAGTTATTATTTAGATTGGATTTATGAGAGCATGGAACCTTCGGACTGATTCCGGCCCACGCCTTCTCTTTCACCATTACATACTATAACTGACTCTCTTTCCCCCCGTTATAAGTGAATTCCCTTGTCTCTTCCTCTTGTTACCAGATCACACCTTCAAATTGACGCTCACGATTAATATGCCGGTTAATTGCAGTCGGAGGGGATAACTACCTATTGAGATTGTAATAAATAGCACAAGTTTGATTCAATTTTTGACAAAATCAATAAAGTGAAAGAAAAGTAATTTTCTGCCTATAGTCGTCCGTCCGTATGTAAACAAGATATCAAGAAAACTACTAGTTTGATTTTTTATGGAATATGGGTCTAATTTATAATAGCGTAGATCTGATTAGATTTTGAGTATACTCTGTCGAACCAAAATGACCTTTAACCTAAATCTTTATTCCTGCACTTAAATCTGGCGTTCGTTTTTTTCTTGAATTTTATTCCTACTGCTAGTGTATTGGTAACCTATCTGTAATTAGCTCTTTATACTTCGGATTATATTTTCTATTCTTTATTTTATCTCTTCTTTTTGAATCTGAGTATCTTTGTCTCTTTGTACTATTTCTTCTTCTATAGTCCATCTTCATTGCTTTTTCCTCTTCACTTCTCTCGCGTACTCTTTTCTTTCGTAATATAACTTTCTTATTTCTTTTATTCACAGCAGTTTGTAAATAAGTGCGACAGACGTTAGGGGGTCTTTCTGCATGAGAAATAATGACAGTATACTATATAAATGAATGTCCGCAAATGCTTCGTTTTCAAAGATACATGATGATAAAGTTTTTCTTAAAACTGACGATTTATTTATTAGTCTGAAACCGTTCGAGATATGTAAATGAATAAAATTTAGTAACAGTAAACCAGAACAATAACAGAAAATAATACTATACGAAGGAGAAGGCAGGAGAAATTTTTGTCACAAATTGAACGAGAAATTCAAATATGATTTTTAATTTAGAACACCTAAATAGCGCATTATTTTTTATTTTAAAAATTGAAATCATTACCTATATGCGCGCCAATGGTCATGATGAACATAATATTCTTATATCAAAAAATGCGCAATAACTACCTCTTAAAACCACCAAAACACCCCGTATTTTTGTAAACGAAGCATTTTCGGACATGCGTTTATATAGTAAACCGTTATTATTTTTTATGCAGAATGACCCCTTAAACTTTGACACACTTAGTTAGAACACCCTGTAGATTTAGGTGTCACCCTGTCCATTTTTAATATTCCTTCCACTCCCGTATCTCTGGTTCACACAACATTACACTTTTTATCAACTTGTCAAAAATTTCTCTTCTTCTTTCTATATTAATTAAATAGGCTTTATTTTATTTGCAGAAAAGAAAAAGAAAACATAAACAAAACAAAAATTAATGGGCGAAGTTCAGTTTGCACATTTCTGAGCAAGCTGCTCTTCCACTTAACCCATTTAATATGTTTGAAAAACAAACTAAAATTAGGCTCAAAGCGAGTTCAAAAACAAAGAATACACAAAAAACAACAGAAACATAATTTCAATTAAATCTAAAGCTGATATCGTCTTCACAAGTGAACTGTACGTGTGGTGTAAGCTGCATCATGTAGTAAAACCGCAAAACCAAACAAAAAGATGAGTGGAGCTATAATATATTTATAATTTTAATTTTGATGTTCGAAAAGATGACGTTTAAGATGAAATCGAAATTGTACATGAGATAAATGTTTCAATGTCGCAGGTATATCATTATATTTTGTGATACAATATGAAAACAATTTCTACCAAATTCAGTATGACACCGTGGAACACTAATATTTTGTCTAAACCGTAAGTTTAAATGGTGTACGTCAGTCCGAAAAGTTATTTTATTATATAAATAAGGGGAGTTTTGGTAGTTACAATTTTGTGGTATAAGCAGATTGCATGTAAAAGACGTCTATTTTTCATATTAAGCCATTTAACCTGTTTTAAAGTATGCGAAATTCTGTCATATTTCCTAATACCAAAAATAAGACGTAAACATGAATTTTGTAATTTCTGTATTCTTGATATATCACGAGAATCAAGACAAGCACCATACACAGAGTCACAATAATCAATTTTTGACAAAACAACACTATTACATAGAACTACTCTAATTGGGTGACTTAATACATGTCGATGATGATATATTAATCGTAAATTGTTATATGCACTTTTAAGGCAATTCGAGACATGTTGTTTAAAACGTAAATTTGAGTCAAGTGTCAATCCTAAATTTTTAAGATTTGAGACAATAGGCAAGGTATCACCATCAATATGAATATATATATCAGCAGCTGCTCGTTCTCTATCGTTTTTTCTACCAAATAACATAACCGCGGATTTGTTTGAATTTAATTTGAGATCATGTTGTTTTGATATGTCAGCTAATTTTTGAAGATCTTGGTTAATACTATGGCAAGAATTTATTACATTATTCGGATCAAAAGACATGTAGATTTGAGAATCATCAGCATAAAAATGAGACGTGCAATTTTGCAAAACTGATGGAAAAGTTGACATATAAATACTAAACAGAATTGACCTAGAATAGATCCCTGCGGCACACCAGATAATCAGATACTGACCCCTGCACACTGACTGCTTGAGAACGATTTGTAAGGTAACTCTCCAGCAATGATACTGCATCATTTGACAGACCAATATAATGTAACATGGCTATTACAATTTCGTGATTAATTGTGTCAAATGCTTTAGAGTAGTCCAACGATACTAAAATTGTAAGTTTACCTTTATCGGTAGCAGAAATTATATCATCTACAATATTTAAGAGAGCAGTGGCACAACTATGACCTCTTTTAAAGCCAGATTGCGTAAGGGGTAAAATTTGGTTTGTTATTAAATAATCTCGTAGTTGTTGTTCAATAACTCTTTCTAAAATTTTGGAGAATGCCGGTAATATACTGATTGGACGCAGGTCAGCTAAACTCTTAGGAAGCGTAATCTTTGGCAAGGTAGCACAAGCGCACGTTTCCAGGTGCTAGGGAATGTTAAATGTTCAAGACAGAAGTTTATTATATGTGTTATAAAAGGTAACAGAAATGGAGTACACAATTTAAGTATGAGTATGTTTAAGCCGTCAACACCAACAGCGTTTGATTTTATAGATTCTATGATTTTAAGAATTTCAGTTTCATTTGAATTTTTGAAGTTGAGAGTACATGTATCGGAACGTAAAAGATGAGTTTTATAGAAAGAAACTAAACGAGGTCTATTGTCGTTGGCATTGTTAGACATTGACTGTAAAAAGTAATTATTAATTTTGTTACAATCATGAAGTTCGACAGGAAGCTGATTATTACTCCTTTTACCAAGCAACCACGACTTTCGCAATTCTTTTCCAAAATGTTTTAGAATCAGATTTAAATTTGCAATTGTAATATGATTTCTTTTCGCGTTTAATTGCATAATTTACTTCATTTCGCAATTGTTTATAGAAATTATAAGACTCTGTAGTTTTCATAGTTTTATATCTATTTAAAGCGCGGTTTCGTACTTTCATCATTTCTTTGAGAGTATCTGTAAGCCAAGGCGCTGGTAATTTAGTGAATTTTGATGTAACAATAGGTGCATGTAAATTAAGTAATGCAGTTAAGTTATCATTGAAAAATCTTGCCCAAAACTCTTTCACCTATTTCCCACACTTGTCATGCTGTTTTCTTCTCTTTTCTGGCCAGTTTGTTTACTTGAGCATCACTCTATTATTGAGGGTCCTATCTCATCGATGATATATCCTAGGTATTTTATTTTTTTTAACAAAATTTATTTATTTTCTTCCCATTTCCATTCTTGTTTTTTTTCATTCCCCGTTTTAGTGTCCCTATGTTTGTCTTTCTTACATTGACTGCTAATTTCTTTTTATTCAAAAATTGATTTATCGTCTTCACAGATTTTCTGCATCTTTTTCCCTTCATTTACCACAATCGCCACATCATTTACGTACGCTATTACCTAAACTTTCTCACCCTCTGTTACTATTCATTTATTAAGGCTGTTTTATTACTGGGACAATTTCAGATTTCTAGTAGGCGGTTTACTATTTTATTTCTTGTTACATAAATAGCTATTTGTTGTTTTTTCTGTTTCTAAAACTGTTTAAAATGCACGTCATGTACAAAAAAAATTGACATCAACAATTCAACAATATATTATTTATCTATTAATATTAATCGGCTTTCAAGTCTGGTCTGTTGCGCTCAGAAAATTTCGTCCCAGTACATTCATTTCACAATTCTCCAAGAGTTTTCAGTATTTATCGTTTACTTAATGTTAATTTTTCTCATTGATTTTTTAAGTAAAAATTAAAAAAAGTAGGGTTGTCAGAAAATTATTATCTATGTCGCGCAGGAGTCGAAATTTGGGCTTATAAGGAAATTCATTTTTTATTATTTTACGTTTTAATTAAATTAAATACAACGAAGACGAAAATAAAAAAAATAGCTCCTGCACGACATAAATAATAATGTTAGCTATATGTTTGTGCAAAATCAGGAAAATATTTCTAAAAATAAGCGAATAAATTTACATAAACTTTATAGTCCCTGAGAGAACAGCCTTAAATTTAATTTTTTAGCACCATCTCCAAATCTTCTACATACTGCTTAATCCTTTTAAGTTTAAAATATTTTACTTACTTTTCTCTCCGCTTTCACATCTCGTTTCTCTGTATGTCTCCTCCAAATTGTTGGCTCGTTGGGTTGTCGACTCGTATTGAGATCTATTGCCGGTACGGTTTTATTTGTGTACCAATTTCACCATACGAACGCTTATGTGCTTATGGTCATTTAGGAATTCATTCCCATTCTGTATAATACCACAGCTTGGGTTTGAAACCTCATCGGCTCCTGATCTAGTCTTCATACTAAGCTTGAACCATTTTCTCTACTTCCTGTAAGATGCTCGCAGAGACTGAATAATTTTTAACATAGGGAATTGTGCACGTTGCACGAAGAGCCGTCGAGGCAAACCGTAGTATTTTAAAACCGCGGTTTTGTGTGAGCTCTATTGGCGGACTATACTTTGGGTTTGTCGGCTCGCTGGAGTACCAACGGTTGTGCTCTTCACTTTACCCCTATGGCATATATTTTTACAATTTCTTTTTAGTATCTTGTACTGATATACATCTGTTTTTCCTTTTTTTTATTTTCTATTACTTTTTTTGTTTGCCACTCTTCATTCCTTATTCCATCGTCTCTTCTTTCTTTCTTTTATCAAAATTGTTGTTTGTACGTTCTTTTCTTGCATTTTTTTCTGACCATATATTTCTTTCCACTCATACTTCACAATTTTTTATAAATGTCCTATTTTGACTTCCTCTAACACCCCTGATCCTTCTTGTTCTATATTTTAAAACTCTTTATTTTATCCTCTCGTACCACCATTACATAGTCTATTCCCAACATAACTGAATTACCCTTATCTCCTTCTTCCACATTTTTGATGAATATTGTTTAGCCTTTTTCTTCAAATTGTTCGAATATCTCTTTTCTTTGTTTATTTAGCGTACTATCCGTGCCTTTTCTTCTCCTATGTACACAATTTACGATGATCTCTTATTTTTCTTTTCTTTTCTTTTCCTTTGTCTTTAATTCACTTTTTATTTCTATTAATATACTGTTTCTCGTTTTCCCTTTTTCTTTATTCCAATTACAAGTACGTTCCACTTATACCCACTGTTGCCATTAGACCTACTATGTCGAAATTCTCCTTTTTTATTTTTTATTCCTGTCACAGTTTAAGAAACTATTGTGATATTCTTCGCCTGGTTGTCGTTTTTCATATTTCCTCTCCTTCTTTTAGTTAGTTTTTATACTTTTCACCAACCTGTTTTCATCTTCTTGCTATATCATTTTAATATTTTTATTCAATTTCAATTTCTTAGCCTCAAATCTCTTTCTCTTTGTGAGATATTCTTATCAATATTAATATGTGACTTTCTTAGTTAACCTTTGTTTTAAGTATCTCGATTTTCCTATTTAGTCTCCAGTTTAAGTAATACTGTTTCTTTAGTATTAGTTAAACTGAGACGATGCATTCCTTTAGATATATTGTATTGTTCTTTACCCCCTCTTTGAATATCCATTTCTTTTATTACTAATTCTTTCACATATGAATGTGAATTCTAGGGTGAGTCCAGGTTGGCATTTTTACATTTTTAAATTAGAAAGATTGAAAGTGGTCTACATAGTAGTATCTATATTTAACGATATGAATAAATAAATTTGGCAAAATAATAGCCGTTGTTTATTTATTACTTTAATTTATACTTGTTTTATTCTGAGCAAGATTAAAATACGATTAATTTACCGGTAGAATTTCAATAATGATGGTTACATGATGCCGAATCCGTAGGAAGATAGTTTTAATTAAAATAGCTTGTATTTCAGATAACATTTTATCTGTTTTTCACATGAAACATTGAATATATGAGGTTTTGCGACTACAAAAACTAATTTAAAAATAATAACCGGTTTGATGAATAACTTCATCAGATTCCATCAACAGGATATTCAACTTTAGTTCATTTGTAAAATGTATCGTGTACTAATAACACTATTTTTGAGTCGTGCAGTTTCATCGGAAGGTAAGATCTGCATATTAGACAGTGGGTGATACCACTAAAATTTTTAGGTTGTAATCAAACGGAATGCGTTAGTTTGTCATTGTGTCCGACCCTTCAAACACTTTTGGCAAATCCACCACCATCTTTAACGCAAAGTTTGAATGAATCCCTGTGTCATTTGGAAAATGAAGTCAAAGTGTGTTGTACTAATACTTTTGATGTGCCTGTTTCGAAACACAAAGTGAATCGACACGAAGATTGTGGCTATCAGGATTCCATTTACGAATTTCCTTGGATGGTGTCTTTGTGGGATTTGGATTTTCACTTTGTAGTGGCGCCTTAATTAATGAGAGATATGTGTTGACCGCAGGAAGTTGTGCTTCTACCCGAGTTGTGGGAACTCCGCCCTTGGTAAAGTATGTATGACAAATACTTTATTGGAAAACAATTATTTATTTTTGTATGTTTTGAGAATCCTATTAGGTGACTACAATCTCAAAAACAATCACATTAACTGCAGTGCCACTCTTACTTCAAATAACATAGACGAATGTTTGAATGTTCAAACCTATGAAATAGAAAAGCAATTCCGCATCCTCTCTATCAGGATGTCTTCAACAATATTGGTCTAATACGCCTTGATCGCAACGTAAAATTTAATGGTAAAACCGAGTTCAACTCAGCATAGTTTAATTGCGTGTTTATTCTAGAATATATACGTCCTATATGTTTACCATCATCGTCTCATATTTACGCTCAACCAGGAGATATATTAAAAACTTCAGGGTTTATAATAAATTTTGATACAGCTATAAATATGAATAGGTTGAAGAAAACGTCTCGACTCGTTTCATACCTTTACAACGATGTAAACATTGGTTGACAAAGCTTAACTTGAGCATACCTTTAACATTGTACAATACATGTTCAGAAGACATCCTCGACGTTCCTACATTTATCAATTATTTTGTTGATCATGGAGGACCGATGATGAAACTTTATGATAATCACTGGTATGTCGAAAGTATTCTATCTCTCGCTATTGATCACGTGGATACAGAACGACCTATTGTCAATACCAATGTCAGTTATTATTTAGATTGGATTTACGATAACATGGAACCTTGGGATTGATTCTAGAATTCTAGAAATAAATGTTTTATTCCTTGCTTTTTTTATATCTATTTTTTATATTGAGAGTGTAATAAATAATGCAAGTTATAATTTTTTAGAATTTCCAAAATCATCTTTTGTATACAATGCATTATAAAAAAATAAAAAGTTTTAAAATTTGTTACTTATTTGTTTAGTGGTGAATGTTACAAAAACAGTGATTATGCAATTTGGTACTTTAAGAAAACCATTACCATCAATCACATTTAATATTAAAGATCATTAATGACCGATATAAGAAGTTCGTCAAAACTTTTTAACGGGGAGCCACAGTCATGACACTGAACAACTCATTAAAGTACTTACCGACTGAGTACTGCATCTGACTCCAAAAAGCCAAGTAAGTATTTTTCTCAAAAACACCATCATCGTTAAACATATGACTTTCAACCACAATTAGTAATCAATCTTCCTATTTCAAAACTTCAGTCTTATATCACTCTCACGATTTTCAAATTAAAAACAAAAGTGAACAAATAATTGTAATGCTTAAAATTAGCGATCACCCCATAGAAATAAAGCATGGTATAATAAAATCTGCATTAAATCTAGAGTAGACTCTGGGCGCTTCCAATCAACCTAATTTCTTCTACGGAAGAAATAACATAACCAATGGACGTTTATCTACGTAATCGCCGTAACCAATTACTCGACAGACAAGATAGTTGATCATTACAATGTTGCTCTTCTGTGCTCTTAACATTGTTTGTGCTTATGGACCAGATTATGACCCCTTATCCACTTATAAGAAACGCTTTTCCCTGTATCTAAAAGTTTTTTATGTTTGTACAAAATATTCATTATTTCACTAAAAATTCAAAATTAGCTGGTCAATGCCTCTCTACCCCTAAAAGTTATATTACTATTCATGCAGTTTCAAACAAGAAGCCGACTACAACAAAATCACGACTAAATGCAATGGTTGTGATACAGCTTGTCACTCAAGGTGTAGAACCCAAATCCTTCTTAAAATAAAATATGTAATTGTTGTATCAAATACTAAGAAAAAACAGAAAAAGACATACACTTTGATTATAAAAGTTTAAAAATATATCAATCGTACCCAGCCTTAACATTCGTAATAGTTCTGATTCACATCTCATCATCAATTTAACAGAAACGAATGTAATCAACTTTAGCCAATGGTACAACCTTGTGTTCTATATGTACTGCACATGCTAAACTTGAACTTTAGGACATACCTTTTATGAATACAGAAACGTTTCATTACCTCTTCTCAGTATTTACGGATTCACAGCTGTTGATCTTGGTCGTATATATTCTATTTATAAACATATTACATACATAACCATTCAACGCATCATCAGATATTAAGACCTGAAGCAATAAAATTTTGATGATATTTCGGTAGTAAACGCTCCAATACTACAAGAATTCTTTGTTGCTTTTGATGATTCTAGTTTTGGTGTAGTGAAAGGTGAACTTATGAAAATTGAAGTTTTTGAAAGTGTAATACCATCCAAGCGCTATCGTGGTTATGCAGTTCGTTATGATTAGAGAGAAAAAGTTAAGGAACAGCTCGACAATATGGTAACTAAAGAAGCAAATAAGAGCTAACTTCATCAAACGATGGATACTTTCTTTCTTCTTTTTTACCCTTAAAATTAATTACAATCTTTACAAAATAGCTAAGGTAATTTTTCCAGAAAAGAAGAATTTCATTTTTAAGTTTTTTAAAAACGGCTAGAATGAATTTCTTTAAAATCAGTTCTTTTGACAATAAATGATGCTATAAATATTTTTTAACAAACTTATGAGTCTGATTTCAGCTGAAGATAAAAATAATTATCGCGGAGATTAAAGGAAATGTGGAAAAAATCGTCCAATATGTGATTATTTTTTATTTTGATTATTCAACTCATACTGCTCGTGTTTGTGACGTACTTCAATGTTGCAAGAAATACGGTATAATACACAATTTGAAAAAAAAGTGCAGGAGAAAAAAATGTTAGCAGATTGGCAAGCAGGATTTAGAAGAGAAAGAAGGACAATTGTCAATTCTAAAGCAATTGACAAATAAGGAGTTGGAAAAGAAGGAAGTGAAACTTTTCACATTGTTCTTAGATCTAAAAGCAGCTTTGATAATGATAGCCATACAGAAATTATGGGGGACACTAAGATAAGTAGTAATTTTGTAAGATAAGAATAGAGGAAAAGATAGAAGAGGTATTGTGGACGAAAAAGGTCTTAGGCAAAGATGCCCATTAAGATTGAACTTGTTCGTACTTTACGTAGGAGATTTAGAAAAATAGTTTAAGGGTGATCACAAAGGTGTGTTAGTAATAGGAAATATAAAGGTTTGGCTACTTGCTTATGCAGACGATATTGTGGTGATAGCCAATACGGCAAATTAAATTAGAGGGGCAAAAGGAGTGATAAAAAATATTTGAAAAGAAAGGATTTAAAGATACATGTAGCAAAAATTAAAATAATGGTTTTAAAAAGAAGAGAAGAAAAATTAAAGTAAGAATGGGGAATAAGAAATCGAGAGTGTAACTTAGGTTATAGTTTGAGGTTTGACAATAAAGACCACGAACACATTAGAGAATTAGCTGAAAAAGGGAACAATGTAGTAGGGCGGATATGGGGAATGGAAAAGAAAATATTCGAGAAGGACATGAAAAAAGAATATAGATTTTTGAAAATTCGTAGAAAGATTAATGATGTACTGAGCGGAGATATGAGGATGGAAGTGCAGGAAAAATATTGGAAATGGACGTTGAAGCTGGATAAGGACACACCATGTATTAGTTAAACTAAAAAAATAGAATTCAGGCGGAAAACGTGTAACGAAATATGAGGACTAGAAAAAAGAAGACATTATTACAAAAACGAGAGAAGTGGCAAATAGAAGGGAAGAAGGAAGGGGTATAAATAATGATGTGGTAAGAACAAATATAGACACACAAGCACAGAAAAAGAACAAAAATGAAAGAAAGTAGATACAACGAAAAATAAGTTAAACATTTAACGAAAGAAAGAAATTTAAAAGCAAAAGAATAATATCAAGATTTCGATGAGGCAAAGAAGAAAATGAGAACAAATACTGGTGGTACGATGAAAAAAGGCTATGCAGAATTTGCATAGAAAGATGGAAAAACATGAAACATTTGATGGAAGAATGTGAAGAGTTGAGAAAAAAGAAACAAGAGTGATACAACAGAGAGAAGGAAAAGTTAAGAAGAGACGGAGGAGTTATAGAAGAAAAAATAAGTTGTTGTTAGATATTGTTTTTAATTTATTTACTGTAATTATTCGAAAAATCGGAGCGTTTTTAATTTGTAAAAACAAATAAATATACTATACCATACTATTTTGAAAAGTTTGCATTTCCCAACCAGAAGTTGAGCGGTGTGGTTTTCGTATTTCACAAAATGGTTACTCACGAACTCCACATCTCATCATTGCTTTGAAAAATTTTGCTGTTCGAAGTGATAAACTGATGTTAGATCCTTTTATGGACTTGTTCAGCAATTCCAATAAGATTAGGAAATTAGCAAAGGAATTAAACTCTAAACTGCAGAGTCTATTTAACAAATGGAAAAACACCAAAAACTATACTCGGTCACGTGTTTCAATAGCTAAGCTATCATTAGAGAATTAGCAACACGCATGCGTTCACTACTATTTGCTAAATCTACATTTATTTAGAAACAACTCATTTAACGTATTTTAACATGGTAAATTTATTCTATTTGAAACAGATGTAGTTCAATCAAAAGAGCTTAGATGTAATTGAAAATTATCGTTTTAAGGAATTAAAAAAATTACTTTTTTTGTCCTCAATTAACAAAGTTTAAAAGAGGATTTGTAAACATTCATAACTTAACTGACGAAGCTGTATTATGACTTACTAATTTGAAGGACATCTGAAGTATGAAGTTAAACAATATTTCTGTCCTGATTATCTGTTTTTTTCACTATCTGTTTAACGTTATATTTTTTCGTCATTGTCGTGACTGGCGCTTGGACCCGTCCATTATATGTCGTCATTCAATGGATGTACTGTTATATTTTATTTATTTATTTACCTTCTATAATATTTACATACTTAACCAGTATTATTACATATTAATACTACGGTGGGTAATAGTTGACATGTTTAAGTTTTAGTGGTTTTCTAAACCTTGAAGGAAATGCTTTGCCAAGACGAACAAATCCACAATTTCGTCACCACACTCTGCAGGTTTACACTGATCTTCTAGGGCACCACACATGACACTTACATCATAATGCACTAATGAAAATGTACCATACGAATAAATAAATAAATAAACTGTTTGGAGAGTTAAAAAAAGTTATACAATAGTGGATGTCTTTACGTTTTCCGGTAAGCAATAAAGAACTAATGATGATCCAAGTGCCGTCATGTTAGTACTTTATAGTTATGAAGATGGATCTTATGTTCTTAGTAAATTTACCCTGAACAGAACCTGTGAAGCTGCTACTATTTGCAATGAGCATCGTTGACTAAAAAGAATTTATCTTATACAATTTTACATCCAAAAATAAGCTTGACGATGATCTTCGCCCGTTTTGGAAAATTTGAGATAAGCTGGCTTCTGTGAAGTTCTCATTTATCTTGGTTCAAGGTGCAGAAGTTGTTTTTCGCATTCATTCGTTTCACCAAAATCAGTATAAAACATTTTGTCGGCCCAAACAATTAGGAATAACCAATGATGTTAAAAATATTTTTATATCTTGTGAAAAATGGTTGTATTGGCTTTCTTCTCGAACAATAGAACGATTACTTTAAGATTCTTTGCTTTCACAATTTTCATAATGTCTTTGAAAATTTGGTCAAATTATAGTTTGTAGACTAAATTTATAAAATTTAGTTGAACGTTTGGAGTTTGACGCAACGGAATTGAATCTATTTATAGCTTTACTGTTTAACTCGATATAATTTTTTAATAACCCTTGATATTCACTCAGTCTGCAACTCATTAAAAAAGCAAAAACTTGTTTAAAGTCTCCATCACATTAGTATGTAGACAATAAGCAACACAAATATTACTGAAATTAAATTATTTCCTAGAAAGAATAATAATAATTTGAATCAACTTAAACCAAAACAATAAGAACCGATTCTATGAATTGTTGCAACTGAAACGATGGATACATGGGCACCTCTCTCCTCATCTTCATATGAATATTTAGAGAGGAACAGAACCCCAACAGCGATAGCGGCTACAGAACACCGAGGCAGCTGTAGCCTAAGAAGCAGACGATGGAACATAGTCTCCAAACCACACTGCTTCACTGGAGGACCTGATTATGGTCATCTGGGGCTAGTACTCGTACAGGAACCCTGGCTGAACAGTAGATAGATAAAGGTTTGTTCTGCAAGGACGGTAAAGTTGTGCATAATACCAGACACGAGAATCTTCGTACCTGTATCCTAAATAGGAATAACACTAATTATCTCTGCCGTACAGAATTCTTGACAAGAAACCTTGTCTCTTTACTTCTGGAGCTCGACATCTAGGGTAGGAGAAGGAAGATGGTAGTAGCATCGGCCTACTTTATAGCTTAGGAGAACGTCCTTCCTGAAGCTGTAACAGCGCTGGTAAGACACTGCAGGACGGAGGTGATTCCCCTTGTCATTGGTTGTCACGCAAACGCCCACCACGTACAATGGGGCAAGAGGTACTAGATATTACATTCGGTATTCCTTGCATTAGAGAGCATGTCAGGAACTGGAACTCTATGTCAGATCATCAAGTTATTGGATTCGATTTGGCTGGTTGTGAGGTGAATGCCACCCCGTTCAGAAATCCCAGAAAAACTGATTGGCCGTGTTTTCGTACGCTACTAGAGCAAAACCTAAGCAGAGTGCAATTGAACAGACCCCCAAGTAGCGACTTGTGCTTGGTACATGCAGTTGGGGAGGTAAACAGCGCAATCATAAAAGCCTATGAAGCAAGTTGCGCTGTTAGAGTACAATCGGTGGGCAGAAACACTGCATGGTGGAGTCCTAAACTGAGTAAGCTAAAACCGGAAACCATATTCAACAGAACAAAGCGATTTGGGGAATGGGATAGGCACAGAAATGTACTGTCATCCTACAATCGCGAGATCAGAAGGAAAAGCTGAACAGCTACAGGACCTTCTGTCAGGAAATCTTCTTCACTCCATCCACCGCTAGGATTCATAAAGCCCTGGCTCGCAGTGAGGGTGATACGAACGTCTCGCTACCCAGGCCAGACGGTAGCGTCACTAAAGATGCAAAGCAGAGACATCTTCTCCTTTCGCGCATGCACTTCCTGGTTGTCAGGGGTCTTGCGCAGAAGAATATGAGAGATCTGAAAACGTACAAGTGCAATGGGATGGAAGTGGCTAACACAATCTGTAATTTAACCAGATTTTCATGGACAATAGACTTGCTAAGCTCGTATAAAACCCCGGGCATGAATGGGATTTTACCTGTCTATCTGCAAAAAGAGTAGAACTACTCCAGTCCTTTCCTGATAAATATTTTAGGAGTAGTTTGACGTTGGGGTATATATTCGAGGTCTGGAGAACAGCAAGGTGATATTTATACCAAAGGCTGGGAAGAAAGATACCACCAACCCTAACGCCTACAGGCCCATCAACCTCTCGTCTTTTCTGCTTAAAAAACTGGTAGACAACTATATAAGGACAACAGTGCTCACCTGGGTCCCATATGTTGTTTGAATTGACGACACTAGAGAAGACGACTGTAGATTTCAAAAAATATTTGGAATTGTTTTATTCCTTGCTTTTTTTATGTCTATTTTTTTATATTGAGAGTGTAATAAATAATGCAAGTTATAATTTTTTAGAAACTGCTTTAAGCTCATTGAGGAAGACATACGTCGTACCAACAATTCTGTGTAACGATAATACTATATTTTTCTATATTCTAAATGCAGCGCATCCAAATTTATACTTTATCAATGCATTAAAAAAAGGAGAGTTTAAAACAAGTAAAAGTTGATCAGTACATATCACGATACAAACACCCACGTAAAAAAATTTATAAAGAAACGGCGCTACATATAAAAACAATCTGTCAGCAATATGAAAACTGCCTAAATATAGAACATTTAAGAGGAATAGCTCATAACCTTCACCTACAAAAAGAAAAAAACAAAGATTATGTACAAGTCAGCTTTATAGACATTATACTATATTATTGTGATTCTTTTCGGGTGATGCTCGCCATTATCATGGATAGAACCTTCTTCTTCATCCTGACGACGTTTTGACAAAATTGCATTTGCCGTCTTCAGGTCTTCTCTGATAAATGTTTGCTTCTGCTTCTTGTACTTCGAATAAAGAAGAATTTCATGGTTTTGGTAGAGTCGTCCCGAATATCTTCTGAAATGTTCGGAATTTTCTCAGCAGAATCTGCATCAGCATAATAAACTCTAACTACATTATTCCGCATTTAACCAAAATCGTATCTTTATTAATAACAAAGATAGCCATACAATCCTCAATTTGGAACATTTTTAAAAAGTAACTTGACATTTCAAAAATGAACTTTTGGATTTTCTAGAGTATGTTTCAGAATATTTATTTATTGTATACAATTATTAAAATTTCTTAAACAAACAACTAAAATAATGGAAATAGAAATTTCCAGTTTTGTCCAGGTGTGAGTTTTAAATTAAATACCGGTTTTGATAATGAATAACAAAATTATCCGCGTATGAAATTCAAAGTAATCTAAAATATGCCATTTTAAAAATAATAACCAGTTCCAATGAACTTTGACTGGTTTCCCAACAAAGATTCACCTTTGAGTTTATTTCTAAAATGTATCCAATACATTGCTTTTAACACCATCAATAGTGTCGTCTGAAGGTTAGTATATCTCAATCAATTAAAACAGCTTTATTGTCACTGAAATTTACAACATTTTTGGACAAAGCATAATAACAAAAATAGAAAATAAAATGCATTATCGCAAATATTTTTATCACAGAATACATATCAGTAATATCGATAACATTTTTGTAGTTTGCAATCAAATGCAATCTTTATGTGCTCATCTGCAAACACTTTTGGCAAATCCACCACCATCATTAACAAAAGACTTAAACAATTTTATTTGTCGTTTGAAAATGACGTGAAAGTGTGTTGTAAGAATACCTTTGATGATGCGCCTGTTTTCAAAAATAAAGTAAACAGATTCGAAGAGTGCGGCCATCAGGACTCAATTACGAGTTTCCTTGGCTGGCTGCATTTATGGGATTTGAGTTTTCACTTTGTAGCAGTGCGTTAATTAATGAGAGGTGCGTGTTGACAGCGGGAAACTGTGCTTTCTTGGAATCGAATCAGTGGTAAAGTATGCTTTACAAGCTTATATTATAAAATTTTAATTATGTTCATATGAGGATTCTGCTAGGTGATTTTAATCTAAAAACAATCACACTAACTGCAGCGATAACTCCCGCGAAGACGAATGTTTGAATTTTGAGACGTACGAAATTGAAAAGCCATTCCATACCGCCTTTACGAGGATACCTAATGATTACGTCCCCATCGCAACGTAAAAATAAGCGGTGAGGCGCATTTATTAATTACATAATGTTACTCTAATCTTGTTCAAGAATATATAAGCCCCATATGTTTACCATCACCAATCCACATTTATTCTCAACCCGGAGATTAATTAAAAATTTCAGTATTTGCGGTAAACTTTGATCCAACTATAAACAAGGATAGATTTAAGAAAAAGTCTCGACGCGTTTAATTCCTTTTCAAAATGTAGAAAACGAACATGACTTGAATACGCCATTAACGTTATACAATGCCTGTTCAGAAGACATCGGTGACAATTCCCAATTTTTTAATACCTTCGTTGATCATGGAGGTCCGATAATGAAACTTTATAATAATCAGTAGTATGTGGAAAGTATTTTAAGTTTTGCTTTCAAGGAACAACTTGAACAGTCCATTATCACAACCAACGTCAGCTATTATTTAAATTGGATTTACAGCAATATGGAACCTTGGGACTAGTTCTAAAGAATGGTATTGATTTTAAGTAAACTGTAGAGAGGAAATGAATAAATAAAAATAGTTATTTCCATGCATTAAATCTGCTTCTATTTATTAACATTTTGACATGTTAGCACCAGTGTGTAACGGGTGTTGATAAATCTAGGTGACAAGCTTGCGGTGTCAAATCCGTAGGTTCTATAAAAAAGTATAAGAAAATTATTATTACAAATGAGAAATCAATAAATAAACCAATTAGGGTGGTCTGTGAAAGTGAATTGTTATGAACCTGGACTTTTAGCCACATCCACAGAATAACATGTATAAAAAGTTTTTAATTATTTGATATTGTTATTGTAAACAAAGTTTGTTTGTTTTGTCAATAAAAAATTTTACCGAAGCGTTTAGTTTTAAATTTTCTCATCATGGAAGTAATTCTGAAGATGTGGCTAAAGTTCCAGTTCGAAACAATTCGCCTTGACAGCCCACCCTAATTTAGTTTTTATTGATCTCTTGTTAGAAATGCTGCAGTTACTGCCATCTATGAATAGTAATCTTTTTTTACACAGACTTGGTACAATAATCTATTTCAACTTCTACTCTGGGTACAAGATAGGGAGAGCCAGCATAAAAGCGTCACATTTACTCAATAGCCGTTTACCACAACCTTCTACAATCAATGTGTTTACTTCTAAACTGTAGCTGTAATATGTGGTTAACTGCTTTACCAACAATAAAAAATTGTTCATAATAAGTAAGTATAAATTAACCTTTGTTTTTCTGTTCTTTAATTATACTTTTATTAAATAAGTAGTTAACTCACTTATATACTATATATAGTTAATCAATATAAATTAAATGTTAAAGAAGGTTGTAAAACATACACTTAAGATTGGTACGATAGATGTCGCGAGACGTTATTATTTTTGTGAAGAGTATAGATTATATAATAATCGTAGATATGACACATTACAAAACTTTACACAATGGATTTGACGGACAAAACGGGTTCAAACACTTTTCTAATTCAAATACGCAACAATCGTGTATATGTATGTAATAAATATTATAACAGAAGAACAAATGAAATCAGATTTGAAACAACTTTTATTTAAGAAAATGTATTAAACATTTTTCAAAGGTCGGTAAGCTTAGACTTAAATGAATCTTATTTATTTTGTTTTATATACATTTATCAAAAGAATTTGGTTTATTATAACAATACAAAAGGAAAACAATACATCTTCTAACTTCTAAACTAACAATACCATTATTTGCCTAAATTAACTTAAACTTTCCCTCTCTTCTTTTCAACACTTCTTTCATCCAATATATGCCTTATCCTCTTTCTCCTAATAACAGTCCCAAACCCCTTTCTTCCATTTTCAATTGTTCACACTTCTCCCTCATGTGTTTGAGATTTTTCCACTTATTTTCTACTCATTCTTTGTTTTCTTTTTTCATCTTCCTACCAGTATACTTGTTTTCTTTTTTTTTATTTTTACTTCTAAACCTTGCCATTATTCTTTATCATTTAGACTATGCATTAAACATTTTGATTTCTTATATAATTCATTGTATTTGTCTTCCGATATCTTTGATCTTCTCTCTTGCATCTGATTATTCTTATCTTTCCTAATTATGTTCTCTTCCATATTTCTTCCTTTCTCTCTTAACCTGCCTACATCCTCACTTTCATAATATAACTTCCTGTCTTCTTGTCCCAGTTTTATTTTTTCTTTGTTATCTCTTTCCAGCACTCGTATAAATTTCTATTTTATTTTTTTCTTTGTATAACTTATTGTACCTCATTGCCCTGTTAAGTGCCTGTTTTCTTATTTGTTCTAATTAACATTCTTCTTCGATTATGTAGCTTAGCGTTTATTTTTCTAATCTCAGTGTCCATTTTCAGTACCTCATCTGAACCCTCTCTAATTCATCCCATTTCTTTAGTTTCCATAACTCCGCTCCGTACATCATGACACTCATCACCTTTTCAAAAATCCACCTTCTTTTTTCCATATCATCGCAATCATATTCTTTCTCCCAACCTCCATGCTTCCCCTACAATCATATTTCTTCTTTGCGCTAATTTGTTTATATACCCTTCATGTTTATTTTCGTATCCCAAATATCTACATTTGTCTACACTTTAGATTTCCTCTTCTCCCCACCACCAGCTTTCTTTTTCTTCTTCCTTTTCTTTTTGTAAAACCATTATTTATTGTTTGACATTAGTTTTTTCTCTGCAAATATCCTCTCATTTCTTTAATTACATCTCTTATTTTATTTTCATTCTTAGCTAAGACCACTATATCATCTGCATACACTAATAGCCAAACTTTTGTATTACCGATCACCACTTCTTCTCTTTGATATTTCTCCATCTACTCTTCCAAACGTCTAATATAAATTGAAAATAAACTTGGGCCCAAAACATTTCAGAGAAAGCTCTTTCACTGTCCGGAATGCCTTACTTAAATATCCATTCATTTTAATTTCATTTTTGTTTTTTATAAATTTCTCTGATTACTTGTACCAAATCTACGTGTATGTTTTTTCTTTTATTATCTTCCATAACGTTTGTCTGTACACATTGTTAAACGCTGTTTTTATGTCGATAAACATCGCATACATCTTCCCTTCTTTTTTCTCTATTTCTTTGTTGACTACCTGTTTCAGTATATAAATATTATTAACTGTTCTCCTTCCACTTCTAAACCCAGTTTGCCAATCAGATAGCACCTCTTTTTATATCCTGTATGTGTTGTGATTGTACTTCTATAATTGTTTATTACTTTCTTTTCTTATCCTTTATATCATGGACATAGTATCGCCTCCCTCCATTGTTCTGGAACACTTTTATCCTTCCATATTTTATTAAATATAAGTACTTCTAAATTTTTCGCTCATTAATTTTTCTGTATACTTTCACTGCTCTCCTTGAGTTCCATCTGAGTCTTCGCTTTTAATCTTTTAACTTTTTTATTGCTTCTTCTACTTCTTTATATACTTCCCCATCTCTTATTTTTTTCATTGTTTACATTTTTATATATTTGTTGTTATGAGTTTCCTTCCAGGAGTTCCATACAATACTTTGTCCATTTCTTCTCATCTATACCTTTTCTTTTTTTTTCTTCTATATTTAAAAATACCATACTTGCCCTTCTTTGATATTTCCTGTATTATTTTCTGTAATTTCTTTCTGTATTATTTCTTCCTTCTTTTGCATTCTTCTCCATAGTTTTTCTTCAATATTTTGTACTCTTCCACATTTATTTTGCTTTTTTTATATTTTCTTCTAAAAATGTCTATGTCTGCATCATTTTTTGTTGTCAATCAGTGATTTTCCACTTCTTATATAATTCCAGGAATCACTATTTTTGTTTTTTAAACCTTTAAATTCAAAACAAAATTTTATTTTATTTCTTTAAATATTCTACAGTTTTTTTTCTCCCTGTCTTTTGTATTTTTCTCTCCATTCTTATCTTCCCCTTTATTTAGTTTTTATTGTTACCCTTCCTCCTTCTCTTCTCATCTTCTTCCTTCTACGTCCACCCACATTTTTGTATACCCTACATTTACACTTTTCCTTGCTTTTCTAATTTTTGCTTTAATCTTATTTTAATTTGTATCTTTCTTTCCTTTTGGTCAAGTCATCGTCAATAAATATACTGGTACTTCTGATTTTTGTTTTCCTTCTATTCTTTTGATTTTTATCAAGACTAACCCCCTTTTATCTTTGTTGCCTCTTGCATTTTTTCTACGCCCAACTTATTGTTCGGTTTTCTTGCAGCTGTTTTTGCACTTCTAGTTTACTTCCATTTACTCGTAATCCTCTTAGACCAAGTTTTTTCTTTTTAAAGACTCTATCCTTCTCTCTAAATTATCTACTCAAGTCTCTAAGTTCTATTTATTCTTCAACTTTATATAGAACTCTACTTCCGCTCTTATTTATTTTATTTCTTCCATTTGTCATATCGTGATTTAATTTTCTTTATTTTTCTTAACACTTGATTGGAGAATTTCTTAATTTTATTTACTTCATACCTTCCACGTTCTTTCCTATCTAACCTTCCCGCTCCAGCTTTTCTTCATTACCGGCGACTTCATAGTTCTTTCGGCTTTTCTGAAAATTCTGTAAGGTTTTCCAAACTAAATGAAAGTAAATCCGTTCATGTAACTTTTACACTTAGAATAAGCATCTGTCGACCTGTGTTGCTCAATAACCACCAGATCCGCAATCTAATAGTAACAAGTATCTTGCCAACATCTAAGCAAGAGACTAATGTGAAGGACACACATCTGGTCAAAGCAAAAGCATTTAGGACTTATACTTCAAAACTGTACTGACTGTTAAAGCCGGTTCGTTCCAGCTTCTTCTGGAAAATAAGTTTTTCTTAACAAAACATTGATTAAACCTATACGAACATACGGTATTCAACTTTGTGGTAATGCCATTACCCCATCAAAATCATGAGTAGATATACATGGTATATACCCAATGGCAAGGATCTAGAAGTTCCTACAGTCTATCAAGAAATCCAACGGTATAGTGCGCATTATCGAGCTCACAACACCTTGGTGGAGTGTCTTATACATCATGATGATGAACTGCAATCACACGCTTGAAACGATTTAAGCCTTCCAACCCATAATCAGACTTGTCTAACAAGACGTTCCATATGTTATTTGTAGATCTTGTACTTTGTTGAACTATTTAGTATTTAAATACAGGAGGGCGTTATTAGATGTTCACCTTATATGTCTACCACCTTATAAAAATGTCCATCAGTGACAAATTGTACTGCACATTATAATAAAAAAATTATACTAGCGAAGAGCATATAATGACGAATTGACGAATTTTTAGACGAGTTCGTTTTTTGTCCGTTACTTAGTTCCACTATTTAACTTTTCTCGTTAGTTATCCACTGTGTGTTGTTGCCTGTACAATAGGCTTGAAAAAATAAGTGTTAAGCATCTACAGTTTGTTATAATTCTAGACTGAAATTTAGCTTCTTTCTGGCAGTTTCAAAAACTACACATTTTACATCAATAAAAATCGAGGTAATTAAAAACGGAATGACATGTACACCCATTTTATAAACTTACCCTATATATATAAGGGACTAGGAAATATACAATTACCACGTATTTTTAGATGCATTTGCAATTATGCGTAACGGAAGTTGTAGATAAACCTCATTGTCTAGTTAATAATAACAAAACAAGAATCAAAAAGTTACATAATTGGTAGTAACCTTTTAGATTCTAATGTTGAACATTTGGATATTGTAAAGCATGTGCATTCTTTATTAATTACTTATTTATAATGGAACATTTTGTTTCTTCAAAGCTTATCGGTACTTTTTACGATATACAATCGGCTAGTTTTCATTGAAGTCGCGGTTTCTTTTTATCAAATGTATTTATGATTAACATTCTTTGTACCTATGTATAATAAGATTTTAATTGGAGTTTGTGATCATTTTAATGTATTTTATAGATAATTACCAAATACTTCACGTATTTTATTATTGATAGAGTTTATTCTCTGCACGACCTAATGATGTGTGTATTTTTATGCTTCCATTTTGCGAAAAAATCTTTTGCAAGGCGAATGCTTACATAATTATTGTTTGTGATTTTAATAAGAATTAAAATGAAGTGCAACTACTTTAACGAACAATAAACAACAGTATTTCATTTAGTAATTTGTCAATTTAAAATCATTGCAAAACTAACTACACTTAATTAAAGACAACCAGTAAATCAAATACATCAAAATCAATTAAATACGCAAATGTAAAAATCATTTTAAACAAATTTTGTGTTTCTCTTCGGCTTTATACTCACGGTCATACAGTACGTCACTGGAAAAGGAAAACATCAAAATTAGTTACAACTATTTTGAAGGGGCCGCAAATTAGAATTTTGCTAGATGATGGGATCAAAGTCATTCCATAGGTCTTTTCGTATACCTATTTTTCTTTTATAGTATAATTTCGATAATGATTTGTGAATAAGTAATTTCGGGTTTAGGGATGTTTGGGTATAATTCTATCAAAGGACAGAGGAAGGTTGATATTTAGACCATTTTTTTGCATTTGTCCATCTTGTTGAATCTTGTGGAGGGGTAGTAGTGAAGTTAACTTCAGGATGTTATTTGATCAATGTTGATCAGTTTTTTTGTAAGACATCTAACAAATAATTGGTTAAATGTTAGATCCTTGAAAATGACTGACAACCTCAGTCGAAAGTGCCGGTAACATAATAACCTCTTTTGGTTCCAAACTGTGTTGACCAAAAGTTCTCCCTTTAATTCTAGAAAATTTGGATGCCACTCTTCTCAAGGTGATTTAACTCAAATTTAGGTTTCAGTTGCAGAAGTGAGACTGAGAGAATAAAGTAATCGTTTCCAGGTGCTAAGATAGTCTTAACATGTAGTAACCTCATACCATCAACAATTTCTTATGCAAAACTAAAAGAGAGCTACAAACATGGTCTTCTTTGCTTGAAACCTATTCAAATATTTAGATAGATAGTTTTAAAAGAAAGATATTGTTTATTTCAAAGACTATTCAAGTTGGCGAAGAAACAGTCTCAGCGAAACGTAACTTACAAGGTAAAAGGGACATTTTGCTTGCAATAGTCAACATCATTACTTCAAAAAAGAAAACAGTTCAAACATTTACATCATTATTCTGCAAAAACCTGTGTTTTATTTGATTATTTTATTATGCAAATAAAGCATATAAAATGTACATATAATAAAGAAATTAACAGATAATAATTTATTGGAGCAATATTAAACTTTATGAATTTTAATTGCTGATAATAATTTATTAGTGCAGCATTTAATGATGATTTGTCTTAGAAATACTTCCAGGGACTTGTGGCATTTTAATTACGTTATCAAAGAATACAAAGGTAGATTATTTTTTTAAAACCAACCTCAAATCTTTGTTGCATGGTAATTGCTGTGCCAATACGAATTTCATAGTTAAGTTTAAATTTAATGTTGAAGGAAAAATAATTCACTTTAATTGTTCTTGAAAGGAAATTCATCTTCAGCTTCTCGTCTCTGACTAACGTTACTTCTGGATCTGCTACAAATTTTTGTTTCATAGTTTGAATGAATAAGAACACTTAGAACTGCACAGAAACAGAAAACACCAAAAACATCATCAGTAGCAACTGACACTCCTTCTTCAGTCTCATAGTTTATTTGAGTGTTAACTTACGCTACAGGATTTGCCTCTCTCTTCTAAAGCAAATTGAACAAAATTTTTATTGACAACGATGTTTATTAATTTATTTTTTAATCATCAAAGATTCAACCTTTCTGTAGGGTTTGTCGAATTCACTTGTAGTTGGAATAATACGCCAGTAGGATTCAAATCCAAATCGGAAATAATTACTACAAAAGGTTTTATTGTTTTAATGTTTTAAATTATGACTATTCTAGGGTTTCTCCCTCGTAGGAATTGTACCTAGAAAATGATATTTTTATTTTCTCAGTTACATCTGGTAAATGACTGACAATATCATTTACAGTCTGTACATAAACACACAAAATTAGTCAGAGCTCAATTGATAACTTCAAAAACATTACTGCTCAAAAACGGTTACACTTAGAAAACGGTTAAAGCTATTGAATTGGTTTTGGCTCATTTCCAAGCAAATTTAATGCGCAACTAAGTTTCTTGTATCTTTGGTTGTTTTGCACAAATGTAAATTTTGTAAACCATGATACATTTTTTTCTGATTATTTTATGTGTTTATGGAAACGATGATATATCAAAAACTAAACCAGACATAATTAGTAAAGCGATAAATTTGCTTTAAAATGAGGTTAAAACCAACTCTATATCACAAACCTTTTTCTAACTTTTCTATGAACACTAATGATTGTAAAGTTATCAAGTGAGAACTATTTTGTACAATTTCCTGCGTTTATGTTTAAGAAAACTGTATTACGAATCTACAAGTGATGCGAAGTCTGATCTTATACAACTGTGAGCTAACTTAGTACGTCCAAATAATAATCTAGCAAAAATTTGCCGACAGATAGATGTGAGGTAAGCAGTTTACAAAATCGATTCTTTGATCATTAATGACATCTAAGCGTGGGCGAGAGATTGTACCGTTGTAAACCTCTAGATCACTAGGCAGCTGTTTTCTCCTTTTGAACCCTTCAAGAGTGAGAAAACTCGAGTAAAATTATTTTACAATTTACTATACCGTATGTCCCACCGAAAGTTCATGTTAAATTCCAAATTAGTTAACGTCTTTTTCTGGCACAATTGGAGCATATTTTATTAGACAGATAAATGAGGATAAATTTGTGTGGTAATGTAAGTGTTGAAAGCGTGTTTTAATTAAAAACAGTAAAATTGTTATAACGATTTGCGCCAGAAAAATCGGGTTCGATCCCGGTTGTCGTAATTTTTTTTATTAATAAAATTAATATGGTTATTATTAATACGATTTTTATAAAATATGAGTTCAATCTTATTGCAAAATAAAAATTTACTTTACAAAATTGTATTATAATGATGTCAATAATAAAGTTAACTAAAAATACTACAGTCGGAACCGAACTCTGGTTAGGGAGCGCAAAATATTGCTAGGCAGCCAATTAACCAATTCGTGAAAATTTATTCAGTTAATAAATAAACAACATTTATAAAAATAACTTGTTTTACTAATTTTTAGTAAAATACGCTTTGAATACTTATTATTATTATTACATCATTTTTTGTATTTTATTTATCAAACATAATATGTTGTTATAATGTGTACTAATTATGCAAGAAAAATTTTTAATTTAGCATAGTAAATGCCTATATCAACTTTTCCGTGGGACACACGGTATATTATTAGGTTATATAGTGAAATTCATGCCTCTCGTTTTTTATTTCAACGGTACAGAACTTAACGTAAAGATCATAAAATTTTCAATATGTAAATATAGGATACTTTTTAAAATATCGGAGACCTAAATTTTCATTTCAAATGACGCGACGACGGTGCAATGATTGGGTTTTAATGTAATATATTTATTGTTTTCGTCGTAGTTTAAAAAAAAATGTTAAGGTAGGTACTTATGGCATTATGTTCTTTAGTATACTTTAATATTTTATAGCGCTGTATTTATACTAAGTACAAGTCTAGTTATACAGTATATGTTTAATACAGTGTGAATAACATTCATAGGAGAATTGCAATTTAATAGTCTTCACAAATGACGAGAAAAGACAAAAGATTAAGTTTCGGGCAACGGTGGTCCAAAGAATTCATTTCCGATTTGTTAATTTAGCACCAAGTTTCTATGTCTGGTGAAACTTGATAGTATTGGACTACACTTTGGCTTGAGGACTACCGATTGTGTTTACCTACTAAAATTATTCTTGCCTTTGTCCCTATTCGAAAGTGTTTCCGTCATTTATATACGTTCTGTAGAGAGGAAAAGACATGACTGTAAGGTACCACCAGGTTTGGCATTTGTCATATACAGCCAACCTCAGACCGTCTACACTAATATGTTAGTAGTGAGTTCTATGCTCAGTTGGTCGTCTCCCAGCAACATTTCGGCTGATAGCATCCTAGTTTGTTCGAGAACGCACCATTTCGACTATGATGTTGTGTAGGTAGACGCTGATTCCGATTTTGATTTGCACTTGTAGTCTGGGATTTGTTCATCTGGTGCAGTGAAATATCGTGTTCGCCACTGTAACTTGCAGTCCACAGTCGTGTACTTCTCATTCTGTGGGTGTACGGAAGGAACCATGTCTAGGGAGCGCTTGTGTTACATAGTAGTATGGGGTTTTGTGGTTATAGTTTACCCACACCGTCAGTTCTTTTATCAAGGATTTTGTCTAATAGGCTTTATCCAGAATATCGTTACTATATTGGGGGCTATTTTTCGTTCAAGATCTCTGTGGGTACGCTCTTATATTCTATAGGAGTTGTGTAACCTCCCATTTTTATCTACTTTAATATGTATCGGTAGCACATGCAGTATGCTTTTGTCGATACGGGCAATATAAGCACACGCCACTCTAAGCAGAATTTTTCGATGCATGCGATTAGCCAAATTTTTGTATTTCAGGGTACTCGTGCCGTGCCTATCGATGAGTACGTCCAGATAAATTATATGTTTCGATGAAATAATCCTGTGCACTTGTTTCATGAAGTTTCAGTTCTAGTAAGCGGGCCAAGTATAGCGCTTCAGTTTTTTCCGGTGCAACCTCTAGGTAGTGTTCTGTTAGCAATGTGGTTATGGCTGTGTTGGTCTGGCTTGAGAGGGCTGGAAGTTCATCAGCTTCAACAGCACTGATGTTTGCCAGGTGGGATACTCATCTTCTTTTGTCAAGAAACATGAGCTTTATGAGGTAGCGAGAGATATCTTTCCTTGTGAGCGCTTCTACGATGAGGCTTCATCTGGCGATGTTAAACGCATTACGGATATCGATCGTTCCCTCTTCACCTAGGCCGACGGCAGCAAAGCTGTTGGCGCTCTAGCTGAAAATTTTAATGTCTTATAACCATCACTACATAGCTTGAGAAATCCACTTTATTAGGTTGTCTTCCTAAGCATCTTTTGATAAATTATTATATAATTTGTGCAAATTATGCTTTGAAGTTTACATGAAAATCCACACACAATATTTTTAACAGTACTTTATAGTGTAGTCAAGCGACACATTAAACCTTTATTGTTCTAGTGATTCATGAAATTCCAAACTATAGTAATAATTTGATATTTAATTTATACACTTGGGGATTTTTTAACGTTTGGATTTAAATTACTACCTATCTGCTAATAATTTCTCGTTTCCTAATCGAACTGATTGAAAAAAGAAAATAGTCGAATGCTTTAAATGAAGAATATAATTGAAGTCGATTAAAATTCTCTACACGAAATATTGACCGTTAAGTAAGTGTTAATCACATTTTACCACAATAAAAGACAATAAGGTACATTTATATCGAGTTTTGAATGGAATGCTAGCTAGATAAGATAAAGCTTATGAAAACAACACACATAATTAAATGTCGTAGTTACTGTAATTAAATACGAAAGTAAAGTAAAAAAATATTATGACCGAAAGACGAAATAATATAGTCTGGAAGAAAAGAGGCATCTCATAAAAAATGAAATGAATTACAGAGAAGGTTAATTTTTGGGTCAACAGATAGTAGTTATTGAACGTCGTATGTAGATAATCACTTTAATGATAATATCAATCTAACTAAATGAAGCACAGTATGTATCAACATTATTTACAAATTGCTATGGCAGCAATTACAAACGGCCCGGTTAGACACATTCATTTAAGAATATTTATACGAGTTGAATCAGTTGTACGTAGGTAATCGCGGAGGTAAAACCTATATTTCAATCGAACAGTATTATCGATAGTTTGCCAATCATGAATTCAATTCAATCGACTTTGTGCAGTTTTGTGATTTTCGGTGAGTACCTACCCATTTTTACGAAACCCACTATAATTTGGAAATTTTTCAAAATATTATTTTTTTTATGGAAAACGCGAGTACTTTCATTTCAATAATTATAATTAATTAGACACCAACGATACTCATATTTATAATTTGACCGCAAAAGAAAATTTGACGATAAAGAAATCCATATGGGTGATAATTTTTGATATGCATTTCAGTAAAATTCTCTGTACCTACTTAAGTAAAATTTGTATTCTATTGAAGTTATTTTCTCTATTTTATTGTTTGGAATTCAAGGATTGTCATCAAGGACTATTTTACCTGTTTTTTTAATTAATTATTATTTAATAACACAGTATTTTGCATAGATTTCTCGTATTGTCTATAATTAGGAATTCTAGAATTTTATTCCGTTTCATTACACAGAAAACTATTTGTAAATTGAAAATTTTAACATGGTTCATTCGTTCCTTGTAAGTTGTAAGTTATGATTCGTATTTATTTAAAAAACTTACTTTTCGTATAATTTTGAACAAAATCAGTTAAGCGAAAATTTATAAGAAATCGTTTTATTTTTTTGAATATTGTAGTATTAATAGCGTATGCAGATTTTAAAATCTTAAAATGTGTGACTTTATTAGTTACTTTAATAATTAATATTTCTTTCTTAACCTTTATTCAAACAAATCATTGTTGGTAATAAATATCATCAGTATTTTTGAAATTTATTAGAATTGTTTTAACTTTTAAATAGTTAAGCAATGAGGAATTTATTCGAAATGAATAACAATGATAACAAAGTTCAAAAATTTAGTATTGGGTTAATTATTGTTTACCAATCTATTCTTTTAAACATCTTATTGCTAACAAAATTTTAAATTTAAATTTGTGACTTATGTGTGACTTTCACCCTGTGTCTCGTATATTTTTGAAATTTCAGGGTCACTAATACTAACATTTGCTGTGTCGACGTTTTAATTAGAAATTAGAAAGTTATCGATTTTCTGAAATTCTATTATTATAAAATTTGGCCATAATTCACTACTCCAAGTCTAACTAAAATATTTTCAAAATTTTTAAACACTTTTTAAGTCTTCATTAAATTCGATAATATTGTCAAGATGTCACAATTCTGACATGATGTTGTAGAAGATTGAGGAAAATCGAAAATGGAACAATTTCTGTAATGATTTATTGTGATTTATTGTGAGAATGACCATAATAGTATGGAATCTCGCGAAATTTAGCATAGTGACATATTTTGTACCATTTCTGAAATGGATGTAGAATTAAATTTTAAAGCCAGATTGATAACAATTTTCATTCCTATTCTATTTTTTAAAACCACGCGTTTGTTCTAATTTTTTAAGAATTTTTGCGCCCATTATCAAATATAATACAAAATGACATGTAACAAAAAAATGTCCTATTTATTTATCTATTAAAAGTCCTCAACATGTGCACTTTTTTTCATTCACACATCTACAATACGTCTTCGCGAGGTTCCAAACTATTAAAAGTCATTTTACCATAAATTAGAAACAAATCAAAACAACATTATGGAGATATTGTTCTATTACATAAAAATCAAAAATTAATTGAAACAGTAACAAATGCCACGCATTACTTGACGAGAACTTAGTAAAGAAAAATTAACCTTTATTTGTTGTATTGTTATAAAATTACTAGTCTTTAAGCTGCGTCCTACGGACGCATAAAATTAAAATAAAGGAGACCTAAAAAACCGTGTTGTGGCTTTAAACTAAAAATCCATTTGGAAAATTCCCGGTATACGAGGAGTGGTGGCAACTATCAAGTGAGGATATCACTTCACCCCACGTACCAATGTGTTCCCATGGTGGTGGTGGCTGATTTTCCTAACTTTTGACATGAAGGCCATAGATCAAAAGTGTGCGTACCAAAGTTGTGCGTCTCGTCAAGACGAATCGAATGGTACCATACATGACCTATTTTGACCTTCAAATAATAGAGTTGCACTTTTTGACGTCAAAACGATGTATACAAAAGATGTTGTCAAGACAAACATATTTGGTAATGAAATCAAAATTAATTTTGAAGTTTGGGGAAAGTGAGGGAGTTAAGTTAAAGTTTCAAAAACCCTTGCATCCAGACCGCCTTAAAATCTTCTATTAAATGATGTATTCAGTTTTTTTTCAAAACACTTTGAAGGAGATGATAAACAGACAGACATACAGACAGAGATTTCAAGGAAATTATAATAATTAGATAGATTAGTAACTAGTAATTGCTATTGGTTACTGCAATGCGATTATTAAAAAAATGGACTAAACCAAATAATATTTTCCACCACATACTTAGAAAACGGACGTTTCTTCTCTACAAATAGTGAGGAAAATTGGTTTTTCCTAACTAGCGAGAAAAATAATGTCGTGTTACAAAAATGCCTCTTTAAAAAAATGCAAAAATACATCATTAGAACTTTATGCTCCTAGTACTTAGTTAAACAATTTAATTTAGTATTCAATCAGGTTTGTTTAATTTAATATCTTATACTTCGGCTCTTAAAATTACTACCCTACATTCATTGGTTAGAATTATGCGGTTGCGCTATGACAGAATACTGTAGCGAGACTATTGGGACCCACCTATTAAATATTACTTCATTTATTAGGTTATTTTTTGGGAATGTCGTGAAGAAAATGTTGTGTCTAGCACATGAGGAAAGCCTTTTTCCACTCTCACTCTAATATACTCGAGCTCGACTGGGAAAAAGAATCGCTTTCCTCATGTTGGACAAATAACTATAACCTACGGTAAAAACCGACAATTGTCAATTTTGCATATTGACGTTCGTCCATTTTGAAACTACAAATTTGGTGACATTCTTAAATCTTACAATGAATACATGTAGATACCTTTGTAATTAGATAGTTTCAGAATTCAAAGGTGATAATTTGAATATAAATTTTGACAAGAAACTCATGTACCTATTAAGTAAAATTATCCTTACTCAGTGTCGTTTCTTTACAGTATTCTTTGATTAAACTAGCCATAAAATGTAATTCTACATCCATTCCTGTCCTTGGAAATGGTATCTGCATCGAAAACATAATGTTACATATGTCAAAATCTCTGTCACAAGTCTTGACAATATAATCACAGAGTAAACTGTGATATGATCGTGTTTATCATAGAGTTCAATGAAGGCTAAAAATGATTAAGATAATCACCCTGTATATTTTCAAATATTTTTAGGCGAAAACTAACTACTTGCAATTTCATACGGTAAGGGCAAATTTAAAAAAAAGTTGTAAACTTGAAAAGGGCCAAACTCTAAGTGATTACATATTTAATTCCAATTGCATTTGAGATCTATTTTGGAGATTAAACATTATTTAAAAATTAATCCCTAACCTTATATCTCCTACCTATAATAAATCACAAATTATGACCTTTCTTTATTGTTTGGTTGTTTTTTGTTGTTGAATTTTTGAAAATAATTTGAAATTTAATGGATTGGCGTACCATGATATTTTAGTTAATTATCATTAGTACAGCCTTAAAGATACTTTTCTAGGTTTTCTTTTGTGCATCCCCAGTAAATCTCGATTGTAACATACAGAAAATACCACATAATCAATGAAAAATATTTATTATACGGATAATAAAAGTCTAACCGAGTATCGAGATAACGATAATCACGAGATCTTTTAATACGAAATATTATGACAAGGATGTAATATATTAAAAAAGTAATTATTGTAAATTACATTTTATCCAACTTTTATTTGAACTGTTTTTCCTACAACGGAGCTTTTTATTTTTTGAGTGAAATTTTTAGTCTTTCTAAACACCGAATACGATTGTAGTGCAAAACTTGGTATTCGGTGATTCTTTTAACACACCCGTCACCCGAGATCTAATTAAACTTTGGATACACCCAACACAAACACTTACTTAAGGTGGAGTGCAAACTATGAAGCAAATGAGGTATTTGAATACAGCGGTCGATTTAGAAAGACGCAATTTTGCGAGCGAAGTGTTGAAACCAAATCATTTCAAGCGTTGATTAACAACGATGGGGAAATCGCCATTAGAATTGTTGAATAAAATTTATGCGTTTGGTCTGGAGCTAATCTATCAAATCTAACAACATTGTTTTTGAAAAAGATTGGCCATCGCCAATCGAAACGTCGGCTATTAAGAGCATGGTGTATCATTGACGACCCTATTGTTCCTCAACTCCTATAAGAAGGCCCAAAATTATTGGGAATCTCGTTCACATTGAATTTTTAAGGAGCTTTAATACTTTTAACATTGTTTTGATTTTGCCAGTAACTATAGCTTAAGCTAAAGTAGTTTCTCAAAATTAAAAATACTCAAAATGATTTACGCACGGCCATGGTTCAAGAGGAGCTCAACAACTCAACACAGTGGTTTCTGTTAAATCTGAGGTATTAGATTGTATCCGATATGAAGCTATAATCCGGAAATTTGCAGAAGCCAAACCATGACAAGTTATCTTCAATTAATAAAAACATTAACTTTTGGATAAACAGATTTCAAATGTTTTTAATAGCTATTGCATTAACCTAAGTTAACGAGTGTTCAAGTAAAACTGGGCTGAGCAAGCCGTAAAATTGATTTTATTATTTTTACAGTGTACACAAAGTACAGCAAAACAACGAGTGTGGGGCATAATATAAATATTACCTAAAAATTTCCAGAAATAAATGTTTTCTAAGATACCTTGAATTCTAACTTAACCTTGTATCAGTTGACTAGTTTGTTACTAAATTACCAAATGTCAAAGAAAATTCCAGGTCCTACCTAACCCAGTTTTTTATTTGAACACCCGTTATGTATTTAATTTAATTTAATATTTTATATCAGCTCTTACTTCTGAGTGAGATAAATTTATTATTTTTAATTTTCTATATTTTTGTATCTTGGAGGTTTTCAGCCATAATATACTACCTGAACTATCATACGGTACAGAGACATGGGCAATAAGTAAAGGAATAGTTGAAAACTTCGAAAGACACAGAGTGCTACGGAAAGACGAATGCTTAACGTAACCGTAACGGACCATATACCAAATTCAGAGATTAGAAGGACACAACTAACAAATATCATATACTGTATATGTAAATTGAGATGGAACTGGGAGGCCACATAACCAGGATACAATATAATCGGTTATAGAATGGAGGCCACGTCAACATAAAAGAAATAGGACGGGACGTCCGCATACGAGATGAGGATGAGGTTCCGACTAGATAAGAAAAGCAGAGGATATTTTGTATCAAAAAAAAAAAATTAAGGCGGAAATTTAAAAATTTGCCTCTGGGGTTTTAAAACCTTTGCACTCTGCCTCCTACTTATCTTTAGAACATTGTCAAAAATATTTCTTAAACAATTTTTTTCAAATAAATATTTTTTAAATCTATTACTTACACAGAACTTTTGTTTAATTATCTGGTAAGCAGTTGTGTAGATACGACAGGCACGTGACCTTTTTAATAATAAATTCTACTATGTAGAAAAGAAAACACCAAAAAACACAACTAAACTTAACCGAACACGCGTTTCAATTATTAAACTATCATCATCAATTGCAAATTATAGAGCATGTAGAACAAAAATTATATTTTCTATAACTTTTATTTGGTTGTTTCTTTTTGAAACGTATCTGTAGTTGTGTTTTAATTATATTGTTGTATATTTATTTGTACTGTATTTTTTTTGTGTTTATTCTTTTGGATGTTGGTTATCGTGTTAGCTTTACAACTTTGTTGACTGCTGCCTTGAAGATCTGGGTTGTCGTTTGATTGGACCAAGTACTTTTTCCTTTTGATCCCTACACTCTCTTCTCGATCAGCATAAAGTATTATTAAAGAGCGTCTCAGTGTTTTTGATGTCTTTCCACTGTGATTCTGCCAATTGCACTATTTCCTGATATTTACTGATCATTTTAATTGTTTTTGTATGGCCATACGCAATCGGTATATATTAATAATTCAGGTGAAACCTTTGTCTCAGACCTCTGGTTGAGGTTGCATATTTATTTCCCCGGCTACTTTAAAAGTTATTTTATGGTAGCAACTTTCTATTGTTTTTTATTAGGTGCGATGGTAATTCTTTGTATGCCCCATAGTCTCTTTCTTTACGTAGTCAAACATCTTTGTTACATGTACAAAAGTATAATGTGTCTGTCGGTTTCTTCCTCTTGTTTTTGAATTAATTGTGTGTAAATGCGCTAAGAGTAATGGTATAAAATGTACGCCATTTTGCACCAAGAATGAGCAAAATCGGCATACAACAGCGGAGGTATCGGGTGCTTCGTAGAGAATGGGGTCTTATGTAGCTTGTATAAGACCAGGATCGGGTGTCTGTACTTGAAAAACGTCCACAGGGAGTATTTCGCAGCTTTGCATCGGGTTTCCACCTGGTTTGTACGCCATTTTTTCAATATTTTTAGTTTCTCCCATTTTTCCCGTTTGTCTTAAAATTGTTTTAACTGTACTTTGTTCTTCTTTCCTTTGAGAAGAAGAACCAATCATTTAAATAAAAGTTACAAGAGGAAATATTTATCTATCATCATATACAGTGACCGGCAAAGAGTTTGCAACAAAGTCCGTCTTAAAGAAACAATGTTTTTTGTTTTTACCGTCCATTGGTAGACTAATAAATAAAAATTACTGGATTGTATAGTTTATTTGTTGGTTTTATTGTGTTTTATGCAAATCAAACGCAAAAATTTTGTTTTCTCAATATGCCGGAAAACTGATATTTTTGAAAAATCGTTATTTTTTTTAAATTTGCACATATACGTATAATCTAATTCTGAACAACTTTTCTCTTAGGCATTTTTCAATATCTTGTCATCTAACCTCACTTTTTACATATTTAAGGAATATTTTTTTAAATTTGCCGCCATGACAGTGGTCACATGACATTTGTCAAAGTGCTTTTTTTGTCATTTAATATTCTGAATTTATTTGCCAAAACAAATTTTCGGATATCTCAATTACAAAATTTTTTTCCATTTGATGCAAACTCTTTGCCGGTCACTATGATAGGAATAACAATAAGTAACAAACTTCGAAATATAATTTAGTGATTGGCCTGTTCAACGTTTTTTAAAATTTCAATTTTAATCTTATTTTTGGTTTTTATTCCATAATTTGTAGATACCATTTTTGAATACCTTATTCATACCTTTTTACTGTTCTAACTTTGAGGCTTTTCTCTTGAGGTTTTTGCACAAAGAAGTATTCGTACACTTTTGGTGCTTTCTTTTTCTGTTACAAAAAAATCCAGTTAAAAGTTTTAAATAATGTAATTTACTGCTTTTGTTTTATGTAAAGCCCAAAAATTGTATAAAACACCTTTTAACTAAAATTTAATCAAACCTGCTATAATCAATCATCTGCATCAATCAAAGTCGTTTGAATAGTTTTTGAAATATAGCGTTTACACGAACAGAAGAGATTTTTTTTTGCTTAATCTTCCGAAATTTAAAAATTGATTCGAATCTTGAAACAGTAGTATAGCTCAAACTCGTATAAAAGATGTGAAGTAAAAATTAAAAAAATTATGGACATTACATTTACTTAATTTGGATAGTGAATATATCACCTACCATACTATTTGGAACAAACAAAATATTGTGAAGTTAACCATGACTGTCAATCCAACTTTTGCAAAGGAAAACTACAATTTTTTAAAGGGTTTTGTTAATAAAGAATTGACAGAGAGACAAGTATTATGAAAATGACGTTAACTTCTTTCACTTGGTCATAATACCACAGAAAACGACGTAGTTCTTTCTTTTATTATTTAGTTGTTTTTGTGTCTATTCCAATTTTTTATTTTGAGAATGATTTGCTTCTTTTAACACTCACATGGCGGTGTATTCTAAGTAAAATATATGGCTGTCCAACTTACACGTTGTAATATTAACTATTCAAACACATTATTATTAATAACTTTGTATATTTTGGTCTAATTCATGTTGAAAAAATGCCTCTTTAGCGTTTGTTAGTTTTCAAAACCTCAGCTAATATACTTATCTATACAAGGTCTTTCAAAAAAGCTGACCCGTCTCTAGGATAGGTATAATACTAGAAAAAATAATTCGGGTTTGCTTTGTAAAAATTTTTTTTATGATTTTTCCGAAACTGTTGGCAACATTGTAATACAATTTTATACGAATATGTTTTGTAAGCTGATACATCCCATGAATTTGTTTTTATATCTGACTCTCATAGAGGGCGTTAGTCACAAGTAATAACCGATGCTATAGTATAAAGTAATGATAAACAAAATAAAATTTAAAAAAGGGAGGACACTTACTCTAATTGAATTTTATTTTGTGTTCTTAATTTTTATTTTAATCGGTTATTACTTTTTAATTTTCAAATCAAAATATTCCGAAAACGGTACACAGTATCGAGTTTTACCAAGAGTACCTTTTAGGTGTAAAATTGAATGATGTTTAAGTTCACTTGAAATTTTGATAAATAAATCTAACCTTAAAAAGTTATGTTCAATATTACTTGGTACGAACTGTGTAACTAGCGTCCTCTATGAGAGTCAGATATGAAAACAAATTCATTATATGTATCAGTTTCCAAAACATATTCGTATACAATTTCAATACCATGTTACCAGTAGTTTCTACAAAATCGTTAGAAATGTGTATTATTTTTTTCTTCAACGCCCTTTCATAGATCCTGAACCAAAACTTAATTAGTGAGGAAATAGAGAAGATTCGCCGCCATTTGTTATAGTCCGGCACATTTTGGGTTGTGATTGAGAGGTTATTGTATTATTGCTTGTGTTTGTGACTTTTAAGGACTATTTCAAGTTATTTCTGATTTGTATCCGTGTTTTATTTTATCTGGTCTTATATTACGTATATGCCAAGATATTTAAAATCAAATTTTGAAGTGGGGCAAAATTAATTAGTATTAAAGCAATAAAGCTACAAGTATTTCCACATACTAGAAATAAGCTGACGCTGTTTTCGAATTCATAATTTATAGCTCTGTAAGTTACTTAAATACCTGTAACGTCTACTATAATAAAATTACGATTTTGAATATTTGTTTTTTGTAACATCATTGAGAAATACAAATTAGTTCTTGCATAGGTATGTTTTGAATTTGAACTAATCCTCTTGTCACATTCAACTAATGACTAAAAACCATTTGTTGCTTTATCTATCCGTTAACAACTATTGATCCGAATCAACAGCGGATTAATATCGCAACTTTATAGATTAAGATATTCTACAGTTTAATTTTTGTGTACTTCGGTATATCCGTTTATTAAGTATTTGGTTTTAATACCTAGCTTGTTAGGTGAATAGTATAAATAATTACAAAATTTGCAATAAAACAGTTGTACCGATTAACATTATGGTATATTATTGTCTAGGAATTTTTAATTTATGCCCAAATGGCGAATGACCAGTGTATTGAAAAGTTTGTAGTTATGGATCTAGGTACATACTATCTATTTATATCTATGCGCTCTTTATCTTGAATAAGGATGGCGTTACGAAAATTTTTATTAAGCAAACCCCAATTACTGTTTAGTTTTCTACCTATCCTAGAGACAGGGTCACCTTTTTGAAACACCCTGTATGTATACTTAGATGATGAAATCATATATTATTCTTTTGAATCAGTTTTCTAATATCGCAATACAAAATTACTCATACTTTGTTTATACGACGTTGATTTCATTTTTGTTTAACTACTAATAATATGATAACAGTATACATGATAACATACATAAACAAAACATGTTTGATAAGTCACATTTATTTTAACAAATGACGCATAGATGTGATCGGATTGAAGAGTAATACAAACAATCACAATATTATTTATTTACTCGTATTTGATTCGTATTAAAGTGGTTACATTATGTACATTTCAATTGCATTCTGGTGTAGTATAAATATGGTGTCCCGAATGATTAGTATAAACTAATACCTATGGTATAAACCAGCTTCAATTCAAATTGTTTGAAACTGACTATACACTAAACTCTCACTTTACATTGTAAAATCATATTAACTGGCTAGTGGAGTTAAATTCGCACAGACCAGTCATGAATTAACAAGTTAGTAGAGTCATTGGACAATTATTATTGTTATGTTGTTAAAACTCTTGCCTTCTTCTGCACGGAACGTTCATTTTTTCTATTTTTTCTCTTGAAAACTACAAATGGCAATATAAAATATCGCTTCTTCGATAACGTCTATAATAGGGAAACAAACCTGCGAACTTCTCTTTAATCCCCAGGCAGCTTTTTAACGTGGACCATTTCGACTACAAATAATTGGGGCTAAATTTTTCTGATAGTTAATGAAGATACACAAAAAGAACGTGTTTTGGTACACCAGTTACTTTATTGTTTTATTACCAATTTTTAAATTCTCTTTATTGACAGCAAATTAGAAGCCACGGTTATGGCTTTCTCTTTAATTTGTTCTGGCACGTTCATTTGAGAAAATATCTTCACGGAAATAAACAACTTTAACAACGCCGCGTTGTCATAGTAATTGTACTTAAGGGACACTTTTTCAATCTCGGTTAAGGTTAACTTTCGGTTTATTTCCAAGGAAACAATTGTGTTAATAATTATCACCATAACAGTAAACCCAAAATTTAAGTTAACAAATAATTGAAAAACTGGCCGTAAGGGTTCTGAGTTTTAAGAAATATTTTGGAATAAACAGAATTTGATCATTTTAATTTTATTCGAATTTTATTTAGTTACCTGTTTACAAACGAAATATTATTATACAGGACACGCCAGGTGACTGGTGTTTATTGGTTCAAGGGTAACTGAAACTGAGTCGCCTTCGACTCGTCAGTTATATCCTCCATTCGCCAGTGGTAATCATTTTACCTGGCTTATAACGTAAAATACTATAACTATCAAGATAACTGTAACTTTAAAACTAAGGTCCTCAAACAAAAGATAACAAAGACAGTTGGTTACAATCAACGACCTCACTTAAATATTAACAGAAATTTTATTTAGTATCTGAAAACCACTAGTATTTCATAAATTTTGTGTTTTTGTATTCCTATTTAATTTTAGAGGTTTTTTGAGATGGAAACCTAATTCAGTGTACTAAATAATCTAAGTTGGTCCTTAATAGATTCCTAGTTTAATAATTCATACTAAGTAAAAGTTACAATTTTAATGAACTAATGGGACACTAAAACAGTTCAAGTCGTTTTGTAAAGACCTTGAACTCCCAAACTATTAACCCAAAACAATATCTTAAGTGCACCATCATGTAAATGTTATCTGCGTGTATATTTTTATTCACATGTAATCAATGGAAATTGATTTATCGCGCTAATATTCAGTTCAATGCCATTTTCTACTAATTCTTGTTGACACATTAATGCTTTTAATACTAATAGTTTAGGTGTGAGTGATATTTTTTGTTTGTTTTAGTGTCAATCACATTTACGCATGCTGAAGTAGTTAAAAACACGGCAGATTTTTTTCCCGATGCTAATGGAAATTTATCATCTATCACATGGGCGCATGCGGTCAATTCCCAAGAACTATTAAGAACAGCCTTAAATGATTCTACTATGATGCTGGAAGCGGACGTTGTACTCGGAACCGTTAATGAGGATTCGAGGATTCCTATAATGGCACATCCTCCCAACAAATCATCAGATTTATCTTTGAATGACTTTTAAACCAAATATTTGAATACAACACAAATTCAACCAACAAAAAGGCATTAAATTGATTTAAATCTATTGAAGTTTTGGAATCTAGCGTTGAAATTCTAACAAAAATCGATTCGAAAGTAAGAGTTTCAAATATTTTGAAAGTTTATTTACTTTTATTTTGTTGCAGGTGAATTGTCCTATGTGGCTAAACGCTGATATTTTCCCAGGACCGGTCAACTTCACCGGCACACCAGTAGATTCGAAACGATTTTTGGAACTCACCAAAACTTTTCAAGACGCAACGTTGTCGATTGGTTGGACAACTCGCTATGGTGCTGATTACAATATCACCGTCGCAAGTTACTCAGATGACCACATAAGTACTATGGTAGATTTCGTACGAAATAACAATATTACCCAACCCATTACGTTTCCGGTGCGTGCCGCGATTGCAGCCCAAAGTATTGAACAAATAAAAAAATTAACAAAAGATGTTTCTAATTCGACGTTGACTTTGTGGAACGGAAATAAAGATTCAGTAAATGTAGACAATTTAAGGGCGCTTATAAAAGAAGTCGGTGTAGAAAGGGTGTATGTTGATTTACCCGATGAAATAAAAGACGAGTTACGTCTGGATCAACTTGGTGGTTCCTGTACTAACGTTAAACCAATAGCACTTATGTGGTTAGCTATAACTGCATTTGTCTGTATAGTTTAACTTGTTTTTAATGCTATTATGGTTTATATGAAATTAATGGAAAAAAAAGGCGTCTAGTCAAGTATGTTTTAATATATATTGTAATAATTTAATAAAACTAATAGATTTACTTTTTATTATCGCATTATTTGAAGTCGAAAGAAACTTTGAAAATACGAATTGGCATTGCTCTCAATTTTAATTGAAATTTGTTGTGTAACACAGGAAAAATTGAAATGCTTAGTATGTTAGTTATTATTACAAATACAAAACTTAACGGTCTTATTACTTATTCATATCATAATTTCGTATGCTTTGTTATGTTAGTATCCAGAAGCTTAATTCCGATCTTGCAAAGGTAGGAGCTTTAATAATAATAGCAATAATACAAATAAAAACGTGTTTCAAAGTTTTAGAAAAAAAGTGTAAAATTTGTATTACGTATATTTCACCTTACCTACTGAGATTTTAAAGATTTAGAGGGCTGCATTTGACATCGCATGTGGTGTATATTCGTCCAATTCTATGAACACCCACAAACCAGTAACTTGTGATGAACTCCATCAAAATGTCTTCATGCACGCATAGTTGCAGAGTAGGTAAGTATTGTATGAAAACGTGTTTATATTTGCTACACATGATTTTTGTTTAGTAACATCTGTGGAACATTTCTTTCAATTAATAAATAAATTTCATTCCTCTCCTTTTACCATAAGTACTGAAAATTGTAACACAATTGTTGTTTAAACAGAATTTTGGGTACGTTTGAATGATTTAGACAATGTTATGTTTGAAATAACAACACTATTCTGGACTTCCATTGTCTATATTTTTTTAATAGAATAAACACAACTATGATTTGATTTTTTGACAAAAATTGATTTTTCTACAAAATTGATCCAACATACTAAAGTTGTAGTTCGTCCTTTACAAGGAAAGATCAATAAACTATTAAAGCGTTTCGTGCATAGTGCTCACAAACAATTATTTTTGATTCGGATTTTTAGAATGTTCTAAAAATCAATACATCTAAAAGTTTTGCATTGTTCATCATCGAAATTTAAAATAATTATTGCAATTTCATATTGACCTGAATAACTGGACATTTTGTTACACGAATTGTTGCCTTATAAAACGCCATAATGGTTTTTGATGCTCCACTCCAACGAAGATCCGCAAACTAGAATAATTATCAGAATCATTTAGCCAAACAAACATTATGAGTTGATTTAGAACAGGTGCAATGCATTTATTCAACCCAGATTGAAAGCTTTTTTTCTGGTAAAAAAGCATCAACGAGCTTGCGTTTTCAACTTTTTTTAAAAAATACAAAATTTTCCACCTGAAACCTACAAGATTAATCGAAAAATGTTGGTCGGGGATTTTCCTGAATTAGAAAAACCGCCAACTGAATTTTTCCAAAGTTGCTTTATTATTTTTGATTCTTCACAGCATAACTCTGCAGTTCCACAAATACTCTCTGCCTACCGATTGCAGTATCCTTTTTATTCAGCATAAATAGAAGGAGAGACCAAGGTTTTATAGATTAATAACGAATGATTTTAAAACCGATAAGTTTGATATAATTCCCCTAAAATAATTATGTCTAGAAAATCTGTAAACAAAAAAGTAGTCCCGAATGTATGTGAAAAATGAACAAGATGAAAAAGATGCATAAGAAAAACTATAACCTGTCATATTAAAAATAGGATATAATGTGGATCTATTCCTCGAAAAAATAAGTTGACTGAAAAAATTACAAAGAAGAATGTGAAAGAAATCGTAAAAAGCTTGAGATGATAAGTGATAGTAAAATAGAGTCAGAAAAACACAGTTGATGATAAGTGAGAAGAAAATCGAAACCAGGGATTGGTATTGTTCCGTTTACCAATCGGATGACATAATTACTATACGTCTATGTATAGCTAGCGAAGATATACTATAGCTAAAGATACGTCTCTGAATTATTTTTAGATTCTATATTGAAATGGTTTTTTGGGTTCTCGTCAAAGTAAAAAAAGTTGTTGCTTATTAGCAAAAAAAGGCTGTTTGGAATTTTTATTATAGTATCTAAAACTCTAAACAAACACAATTAAAACGCACATTTGTTTTACTTACTTTAACCGAAAAGGTATGCTTAAGTGTTTCGAGCCTTACGGTGTAATGTTCGGCACTGTGGCAGATTTGAATCAAATGTTCCTACGACAAAAATGTTTGTCCTCTGCATGTTCTTTATCTTTATTTTGGAAGCGACTTAATATATTATCTTAGAACTGGCTAATGAAATATTTAATGTATGTTTTGTCTGCTCGCATGTTTTACTCTCATATCAGGGGTGGCCCATTAGTGCGAGGAAGGTGATATCTGCAAAGATTAGGGTTAGAAAAACTTTGACAATGATAGTTGTGCAAATCAATGAGCTGCAATATTTTAAAACTATTTTATGGATATAGGGTGTTCCTAAAGTGCGACGCTAATAAAGTTATGTTTTTTAAATAGAACTACCCATTTTTTATTACAAATTTGGATTCTTTTCGAAAATTCTAATGTTTCTTTATGGCGTTACAGAGTGTTCAAAATGGAGGGTTTCGCATTATTTCACTTTTTCGGAAAATTGATTTTTCGAAAAATTAATAAATCAGTTATCATGGAAGCTTTATCCAACCAGATTTCGCAGCTTTAATATACATTACACTTAAAGCAACTACAGCTGGTTGTTCACCTTTCTAACTTCGTTTAGTTTTGAGTAATCAGTTATTTAAATTGAACTCCCTAAATTCATGGATAACTTGATTTTTTCAATAGCATCACCTAATTTTTATGTGCCGTTGAACGTAGAATCTCATAAGCTTTTCTAATGATAAGATTGTAGGTATCTAACTCTACTCAAAATCCGTAAGAGTTAGATACCTACAACATACATTAGAACGCTTATGAAATTCCACGTTGAACGGCCCATAAAAAATTAGGTACTGCGATTTGAAAAACTGTTATTCATGAATTTAAGAGTTTAATTTAAATAATTGATTACTCAAAACCAAGCGAGGTTAGAAGGTGAACAACCAGCTTTAGTTAGCATATGTAATGCAATTAAAGCTACGAAATCGCAGTTGGATAAATTCCAAGATAACTGAATTATTTAATTTTTTTCTAAAACGTCAATTTTTCTCTAAAATGAAATAATACGAAAACCCTCTATTTTAGACACATGTATAATGCATAAAGTCACATTAGAATTTTCTAAAATCCCAATTTCTAATAAAAATGAGTAGTTCCATTTAAAAAACATAACTTTGGTATGTCGCACTTTTATGGAACACCTGTATAAATAAAAATAATTTTAAAAAGACAGCTCATTGATTTGCACAACTTTTATTGTGAAAGTTTGAAACTCAATATTCTCCGAGATATCCACCTTATCGCACAAATGTGTGTCTGTTTTTGTTCGAAATAATCACAACGGTTGAATAGATTTTGTCGGAATTTCCATTGGCTGGTATAGTAATATAAGCGGAGAGTAATGTAAGCTATTTTCAATTACTGCCTATCTGTATATTTATTGCTTAAGACTAATATTAGATGAAGCTGAATAGGTTTTGACGAAACTTTTTAACAATTAAACTGTTTGAGAAGAGAATTTTAGCTTAAGACACACGGTTAGTAACAACATTGGTAGTAATCGTATATTATCAATCAATTCACATCCAACGCTTCTCGTCGTTCACACCAAATTACACGTATGTGGTTAGTTAACAAATCGCAACGATATCTTTGCTTGGGCAACACTAGACATTCAATTGTTTTCTTCTGAAGAATATATCTTTTATCGTATCATATTGTGTTCCATTTTGTTTGCCATTACGTATTGTTGTTAAATTAAATGTTATATAAATGATAAGTTTTTCGACATCTAGT
Source organism: Abscondita cerata (assembly GCA_030710515.1). Classification (NCBI taxonomy): domain Eukaryota; kingdom Metazoa; phylum Arthropoda; class Insecta; order Coleoptera; family Lampyridae; genus Abscondita; species Abscondita cerata. The sequence continues at coordinate 5,740 of JALBCR010003399.1, read as the reverse complement.
GTCGACTCGTGCAAACGTTCACGTACGAAAATGTTAGCACTTTGCCGACAGGTATGTAAGCAGTTACATAGTCGATTCTTCAATAATCATAGCCAACCTAACGGTGGGCAAGTATAAAAATTTCGAATCGCCTGCAGTAAAGTACGCAAGAGGTTGTCAATCAGCAAACAAACACTGAGAATCACTCGACAGCTGTTTCGTCCTTTTGGGACTCATCGGGGGGGAGAGAACTCGAGTGTAAGTTCGCACATTGTAACGCGCACTGTCGACTATATGCTGGAGGGATCACAATATTTAAATGATAAGTTTTGAGCAGCTAGTGTCGACTCGTGAAGCGTTCACGTACGAAATGTTAGCAACTTTGCCGACTGGTAGCTAAAGCAGTTACATAGTCGATTCTTCAATAATCAATTCAGAAATTTTTATACTTGCCAAGCTGTTAGGTTGGCTATGATTGATTGAAGAATCGACTATGTAACCTTTACATACCTGTAGCAAAGGATAACTTTTGCAGTGCGACCTTTCAGAGTCGACACTAGGTCGAAAAACTTTCATTTAATATTGTGATCCCTTCCGGTAGGGCATATAGTCGACGGCGCTGTCTGACAATAGTGGACTTACGCTCGAGTTCTTACGCGATGAGTCCCAAAAAGACGAACAACGTCGGGTGATCTCAGTGTTTGTTCGCTATTGTACAACCCTCTTGCGTACTTACTGCAGGCGATCCAAATTTTATACTTGCCAACTGTTAGGTTGGCTATGATGACCGAAGAATCGACTATGTAACTGCTTACTACTGTCGGCAAAGTGATTAACGATTAAATGTTAATGTGTATTTTTAGGTATTGTCGCAACCATTTGCTGCTTATGCCATTGAAATAATTTTTGATTCATACGATGGTTGGGCAACAATACTCTGTTTGTGATGAGTCCCTACATGTTGTAATAACTGTTACTTCACACCCAACAAAAAAAGAGATCGATTTAACTGATACTTTCATTGGTAGACAGGAGAAAACTTTCAGGGAATGATTGTTATTTATGGCTTTCTAATTGGCATCAGAGATCTTTACAGTAGTGCAAAAGTATATAGGGTGTCCTATTTCACTTTTTAATGTAATATAACGTGACCCGAACATTTTAACAACGTCATTTCTTATTACAATGGGCATAACTACTCCGCTGTTTATAATCGCTTAAATTTCAATATCGTAGTTTAGATAGTTTTTGACGTGCAAACTGACTTTTCAAAACCTCACTCATAGGAAACACTGTATAATTATAGTATGGTTTATCGACCTCTTTTCTCAAATTTTTAATCATCTGTTACTGTTATCTTATCATATCCCGTCTTCTTCCGTTATACCGTTATTCTCATCGTTTTCCATCTTATCTCTTCTATTTCCGATTGTCCATTTGTATTATTCTTTATGTCTGTATTATCGTTAGTGTCTTTGCTATTTGGAAGTTGCTCAAAATACTCTTTTCTTCATTGCTTCATAATGTTTCTTTGTCTGTTTTTAACGTTATTTCCTCGTTTTAACAGTTGTCTTTCTAAGTTTTTCCTTTTTCTTGCAGTTTGAACACTTTAGAATGATTTTGATTTCCTTTCTTATCTTCTATTTGCTGTCTAAACCCTTGCCATGAATTTTATTAGCTTTTCCTACCATGTTTCTCCCGCCATTTTATTGTGTTTTTGTTGTAGGTAAACTTGCCATCGTATCTTTTATTTTCACGTTGTGTTTTGTTATTTTTACTTTTCCATTTGAGTTCCACAAGCTTTCTTTGCTGCATTTTTGATAGTTGTTTTTAAATCTTCCACATGTTTTTACAAACTTGGTTCGATTTTTTGTTATTAATCATCACCTCTTCTATAATTTTATCGTAACTACTTAATGCGCTATTCTACCATTTGTACATTGTAAGATTTGATCATCTCGGTATTTTCTCTTTAATGGGGTAATACTTTTGACTTACTTCGTTCTTTATTTTTAAATTTTCCTACAAGTACATGGTGATCGCTATATACCTGATCACCACCTCTAATTACTTTTATAACTTTAATCATTCCTCTATTAGTTCTATTTGCTATTATAAAGTCGTTTGGTTCACGGTATTTTATAATCTTGATGCATTTGTTGTTTCTTACTTTTTCCCAAATTTTCCTATTACTTTTCATTTTATGTTTCTCTTCTTTTTCCACTTTCCTATTTAAGTCTTCTATCAGAAAAATTTTTCCTTGACACTTTTGATTTGATTCATTTTCGTTAGGCCCATATGCTGTAATAAAATTTATCTTTAATTTCTAATGGCTCATTCTTTTTCAGATATGCTTTCCTCAATTAACTATATTGTTAGTGTATTTCTTATTTATTATACAAGCTGCTCTATTTTCTTTGAGACTCGTTATATACTATGTGGGATTATTCAATTCCATGCTCTTTTCTCCAACATTTCTTTTAAAAACTCCCTAGAGATCCTGTCGAATGTTCTGTATTTTATACGCTTTAGCTGAAATGTCATCGTTTTTTTAGACAACATAAAAGCTTGAGCGTAACCTACCAAAATGTACGTGGTTTGCGCACCAAACTGTACGAACTAAAAACGGCAATTTATCTTGATGATCCATGCATCATTCTTCTAAGTGAGACTTGGTTAACAGCTGATTTTTATAACGGTGAACTGGGTTTTGAATCTTTCATTGTTTATCGTTGCGATAGAAATCAAATATTAAGTGGAAACGCGTGGCGGGGAGTTCTTATCGCCGTCTCGAAAATATACGCGTCTCACTTACTTTATAGCTCATCAACCACTTATGATGAAATTTATGTCTCAGTCACATTTGCAGGGTCTAAGTTCTTATTCGGAGTCACTTATATCTCCTAACTCACCTGAATTATTATACGAACAGCATTGCTCAGTATTAGAAAATCTTGCGAATCATATTCTGATCACAAATTATGTATGTTTGGAGATTATAATCTTCCAAATGTGACTTGGTTAAATAGTGAATTTGGCGTTTACACGCATTCTAACAACTCTCGTGCTCGCATCATTGCTGATACGTTCGGACTTATCAACGCTTTTCAAATAAATAATATTGTAAACATGAATGAAACTATGTTAGACCTTATATTCGTGCATGCCTGCATTATCGAACAATGCTCCGTCACTAAGAATATCGACCCACTAGTAACATGTGATCCACATCACCCCGCATTGTCTTTAAATTTATCTTGTAGTAATACAAGCTGTCGTGATAACTTATGGTATGCCGATTTTAAATATAACTTTCACAAAGCGGATTTTAATGCTTTAAGAGAAACATTTGGAATGTTTAGGTGGGATGATTTTCTTAGTGGTGATAACACTGAAGAATTGGTTGATGTTTTTACTCAATTATTTTTGCTGTTATTGATAAATTCGTACCCATAGCGGCTAACAAAAACACCAGAGACTACCGCTTTCCTAAATGGTACTCGCCAGAACTAATTAACAAAATAATAATGAAAAAGAAAATGCATTCTAAATTCAAAAGAACAGGTGATTTAACAGATTACAACTCGTTTAAAATTCTGCGCTCTGAATGTAAATGCTTATCGTTAACTTGCTATAGCAACTACATCTCACTCATAGAAAATAGAATCAGATGCAATTCGAACGCATTTTGGAAACATGTTAATTCGGAAAGAACTAGTAGCTCAGCACTACCAGACTCATTTATCCACGATGGGGTTACTGTTACGGGAATTGATAATATCTTGGAGTTATTTTCTGATTTCTTTGGATCAGTTTATAACCCACACACACCCACACCTATAATGTATTCCGCTTCTGACCTGAACCACATTAACTTACAACATGGCCCCGTGATTACCATCTCAAATGTGTACACCGAACTATCCAAATTAAAATCTTCTAGCTCTCTTGGCTCTGATGGATTACCTACTATCCTACTTAAAGAATGCGCATTTGTATTAAGTAGACCCATTTGGCTTTGTTTAATGGCTCTCTAAGAACTGGAATCGTCCCATCTAGATGGAAATATGCGCTAGTCACACCAATTCATAAAAATGGTCCCAGGAATGACGTCACCAACTATCGTCCAATTTCTATCATACCATGTATAGCTAAAATAATGGATAAAATAATGGCTACTTATTTATCGGGGCACCTTGGCTCCGTAATTATTGATAACCAACATGGTTTTAGATCAGGTTGCTCAACTACGACGAACTTGCTTGTTTTTGGCCAGTATGTGGTGAACGCCTTGGAGGAAAGTCTAATTGTAGATTCTGTTTATACTGATTTCTCCAAGGCGTTTGACACTGTTGATCATAAACTTCTACTGGAAAGCTCAGTAGTATGGGAGTTGGAGGTGTACTGTTAAGGTGTATCAGTTCATACTTATTTGGTAGATCCCAGTCGGTACGTATTGGTAACATGGTATCGCTACCAATATCGGTGACATCCGGGGTACCCTAAGGGCCTCATCTCGGCCCTCTCTTATTCAATTTGTTTGTAAATGACATCTCTACCTGCTTTACCTGTTGCCAATACTTACTCTATGCTGACGACTTAAAAATCTTTCTTAAAATAAAATCTAATACTGATTCCCTTAACATGCAAGAAGATCTTGATAGATTTATTAATTGGTGCCGCCGTAGTAAACTTACGTTGAATATATCTAAGTGTCGTCACTATATCTCTTTCAAAAAAACAAAACACATATTTAAGAGATTATAAACTTGATGGTGTCAATAGAGTTCTATAAAATTAAAGACCTAGGTGTAGTCCTCACTAGCAACTGGTCATTCTCTCTGAGCACATTTCCATCATTTGCTCCAAGCTAATCAATGCTGTATAAGCCGTCCACTTTTGATGCTCGTTTTGTCAAACGGAATACAGCTACTTAGAAACATCCAAACTATTCTTCATCTTTATAAAAGTTTGGTAAGACCTCAACTTGAATATTGTACCGTTATATGGTCCCCGTATACAATAAAAGATGTGACGGAATTGGATCGTATGTCTAACGTAAGTTTATAAAGCATATTTCATTTTAAATTTAAATTCAATTTAGAAGGCAATTATGACGATGTCATCTTACAAGTTCAGTATTCAAAACCAAGCACGAAGACGGGAAAGTTTCACATTTTGTTTGGATATCAACTTATTAATGGGACGGTTTACTCAACCTTACACTTCTGAAATAGTTGGGTATTCACGTTCCTGCCAGATTAATCAGCGTGAACAAAACACATTTAATGTTCCTTTAATGAGAAGAAATTATGGGCGCTTGGTTTTTGGCATTGCCAGAATAATTACAAACTGCATTAAACAAAATTTTGACTTTTTTTCATGATAGTATTGTTTCTTTACGTCGTCGCCTTTAAATAATTAAATTAAAATGTTATTTTATACATTAACCTGACGATTACGTGAAATTAGTTAAGTATAGAAAAATCTATTGTATTGCACTAAATTGTTAGTATTGTTAGTATTGGTATGTGCATGTTTTTTTATTACTTTAAATGTTAATTTATATGTATGGCTTAGTAATTTTACTGTTACATTCTATAGATTTAGGTTTTACTCTTATTAATTTACTTTCAAGATATTCTCTTTTTCTACTCTACGCAATATCTTAAATATCCATATTCTTCTTTAGATATAAGTGCCACGTATTTATTCTAATTTTAATGACATATGTATGTACATTACTGAACGATAGCTAGCC